>SJYC01084701.1:0-23048 GCA_006408675.1 Madoqua kirkii
TTGGTGTTTTTCTTTCTGGCTTACTTCACTCTAAACTACAGAGTATTTTTAACTCAAGTCACCAGACTATACATTACGTCCTCAGGACATATTTATCTTATGACCAGAATTTTGAACCCTTGACACCCTTTACGCATTTCCCTCAGCCTTGGCCAACCACCAATCTGTTCTCTGTTTCTATGCATTTGATCTTTTTAGATTCCACACACAGCTGATATCATATAGTATTTGTCTTCCCTCCTCTGTTTTACTTATCTTACTTAGCATAATGCCCTCAAGGTCCATCCATGTTGTCGAAATGGCAGAATTTCCTTCTTTTTATGACTGAATGATATTTCTTTCTATATATACCACCTCTTCTTTATCCATTCATAGACCATCTATGGATACTTAGGTTGTTTACATGTTTTGGCTATTTTAAATAATGCCACAATAAACTTGGGAGTGCAAATATCTCAATGAAATATGTACTTCCATTTCTTTCAATTACATAACCAAAAGAGGGACTATTGGATCATAATATATTGTATATTATAAAGCTATTTTTATATTTTATATATATATTATAAGTACTAAACTGAGTGCCAAGGTTCCCTTTTTCCACATACTTACCAATACTTATCTTTTTATTATTATTTTATTGTTATTGTTATTATAGCCATTCTAACGAGTGTGAGGTAATATTTCATTGAAGTTTTGATTTGTATTTCCCTGATGATTAGTGATATTAAACACCTTTTCATGTACCCCTGGCTATTTTATATCTTCTTAAGAAAAATGTATATTCAAGCTCTCTGCCCATTTTTTGCTTAAGTTGTTGAGATATCTTTACTACTAAGTTGTACAAGATCCTTGTATATATAGGATAAGAACCCCTTTCCAGATATATGGCTTGCATTTTTCCCCATTCCACAGGTTGTGTTTTCACTTTGTTTATCCTTTCCTTTTCAGTACAGAAGCTTTTTAGTTTGATTTAGCTTCTCATTTATTTTTCTTTTGTTGCTTGAGCTTTTGGTGTCATATTCAAAAAAATTACTGCCAGTATCAAGGAGCTTTCCCTTTATACTTTATTCTAAGAGTTTTACACATTCAGGTCTTAATATATAAGTCTTAAATTAATTTTGATTTGATTTTTGTTTATGGTGTAAGATAAGGGTCTAGTTTAACTCTTCTGGATGTGGATATACAGTTTATCCCATCATTTATTGAAGAGTCTATTCTTTCCCCTTTGTGGGTGACCACCTATTTTAGTCCTACAGACAGTACAGTCACCTAAACAACACTAAAGATCTCTTCAGATCAAACATTTCCACACTTCTGGCCACTATGATAATGACACTTATTTTATCTGTTAGGTTTAAGTGATGCCACCTGATGCCTACACTACAGGCTTCCATCATTCCATCAAATTCAGGGAGCTCTTTTTGAGAGCAGTATTTCCCATTGTCATCCCTTGCCTTCAAAGAATATTCACCACAGGAAGCCAAGTCTCTTCATCAACAATGTATTTCGCAGAGGCGGATGAATGGAATGTACCCTAGAACTTCCAGGGCTATTCTTATACAGTAGACAAGGAAGTCTTACATAATAAATCTACTTCAGTATTCCAATTTCCCTAAATCTTTGGATGCATCCTCAACAACATAAAGAAGTTCTGGAATTTCAACTTCATCCAGTGTAGAGAGTCGAGGGGTTCTGGGGAAATGAATACTGGCTTCCATCATTCCATCAAATTCAGGGAGCTCTTTTTGAGAGCAGTATTTCCCATTGTCATCCCTTGCCTTCAAAGAATATTCACCACAGGAAGCCAAGTCTCTTCATCAACAATGTATTTCGCAGAGGCGGATGAATGGAATGTACCCTAGAACTTCCAGGGCTATTCTTATACAGTAGACAAGGAAGTCTTACATAATAAATCTACTTCAGTATTCCAATTTCCCTAAATCTTTGGATGCATCCTCAACAACATAAAGAAGTTCTGGAATTTCAACTTCATCCAGTGTAGAGAGTCGAGGGGTTCTGGGGAAATGAATACATTTTCAATAGGTTTCCCATATTTTTCTACATTTGCTTCTTTTTGTCCCCCTTCTCTACAAGGATGTAGAGAATGTTTAAAAACATTAATGCACATTTAATTTGCACATTTGGGCCAAATAGAGTCCTGTCCAAACATTTGAGAGGCCAGAACTTGAAAGGATAAAACTGTTTCTAATGATTTAAATATTACCAGAATAAACTTAACGAATCTTCATAAAGATACAGATACATCCAGGCTTCCAGAAGGTAAAACCCATAATGTCTGACATAATCAAAATTCCCAGACGTTTAAAGAAGCAGGAAATACAGCATATAATGAGAACAGTGAATAAAAATAGACACCCAAAATGGCATGGATAATATAATTAAAAGAGAATATAGCTAAAATAGCAATATAACTATACCCAGTAGGTTGAAGACTATAGAAAAAGAATATTTTAAGTAAAAATATTAAAGTTATTTAAAATATTCAAATCAAACTTACAGAGATTAAAACTGCACCATTGAGAAAACAAGCATTGAGTAGTTTTCATATCAATTAAATATTACAGAAGAAAAATTTTCTTAACTGGAAGAAGCAGCAACAAGAGTTCTCTACATAAAACATGCAAAGAAATAGATCCTTAAACAAAATTAACAGAGCACCAGGAAACTGTGAGATAAATTCAAGAGGCCTTATACATTGTATACTTAGAGTCTCCTAAAAATAGAAAGGACTGAAAAAGTTTTTGAAGAAATGAGCAGGTGACGTCAGCAAAATAGTGGAGTGAAAATAACTTTATCTCTTTCCTTCTATCTACAACCAGTAAAACATCTGTAATGCAACCCAAGAATATTCTATACAGAAAAGTCATCATTCAGATATGAAGGAAAAATAAAGACTTTCCTAGAAAAATAAAAGCTTAGGAGATTCATCAACACTAGACCTACCTTATGCATGCCTGCTAAGTCACTTCAGTCGTGTCTTACTCTGTGCAACACTATGAACTGTGTAGCTCACCAGGCTCCCCTGTCCATGGGATTCTCCGGAAAGAATCCTGGAGTGGTTTGCAGTGCCCTCCTCCAGTGGATCTTTCACACTCAGGAATGGAACGAATGACTCTTACATCTCCTACATTGGCAGATGGGTTCTTTACCACTAGCACCACCTGGGAAGCTCAGACCTACCTTATAAGAAATGATAAAGGGGGAAGATTCGCAGCAATACAGGCATACCTCAAGAAACAAGAAAAAAGTCAAATAAATAACCCAACTCTACACCTAAAGCAACTAGAAAAGGAAGAAATGAACCCCAGGGTTAGTAGAAGGAAAGAAATCTTAAAAATTAGGGCAGAAATAAATGCAAAAGAAACAAAAGAGACCATAGCAAAAATCAACAAAGCCAAAACCTGGTTCTCTGAGAGGATAAATACAATTGACAAACCATTATCAAAAATCAAAGGGAGAAAAATCAAATCAATAAAATTAGAAATGAAAATAGAGGGATCACAACAGACAACACAGAAATACAAAGGATCATAAGAGACTACTATCAGCAATGAATGCCAATAAAATGGACAACTTGGAAGAAATGGACAAATTCTTAGAAAAGTAAAACTTTCCAAAACTGAACCAGGAAGAAATAGAAAAAATCTTAACAGACCCATTACAAGCATGGAAATTGAAACTGTAATCAAAAATTTTCCAGCAAACAAAAGCCCAGGTCCAGACAGCTTCACAGCTGAATTCTACCAAAAATTTAGAGAGGAGCTAACACCTGTCCTACTCAAACTCTTCCAGAAAATTTCAGAGGAAGGTAAACTTCCAAACTCATTCTATGAGGCCACCATCATTGTAATACCAAAACCTGACAAAGATGCCACAAAAAAAGGAAACAACATGCCAATATCACTGATGAATATAGATACAAAAATCCTTAACAAAATTCTAGCAATCAGAATACAACAACATTAAAAAGATCATACACCATGACCAAGTGGGCTTTATCCCAGGAATGCAAGGATTCATCAGTATCAACAAATTAATCAATGTAATACACCACATTAACAAATTGAAAAATAAAAGCCGTATGATTATCTCAACAGATGCAGAGAGCCTTTGACAAAATTCAACATCCATTTATGATAAAAACTCTCCAGAAAGCAAGAATAGGAGGAACATTCCTCAACATAATAAAAGCTATATATGACAAACCCACAACAAACATTATCCTCAATGGTGAAAAATTGAAAGCATTTCCCCTAAAGTCAGGAACAAGACAAGGGTGCCCACTCTCACCACTACTATTCAACATAGTTTTGGAAGTTTTGGCCACAGCAATCAGAGCAGAAAAAATAAATAAATAAAAGGAATCCAAACTGGAAAAGAAGAAGTAAAACTCTCGTTGTTTGCACATGACATGATCCTCTACATAGAAAACCCTAAAGACTCCACCAGGAAAATACCAGAGCTAACCAATGAATACAGTAAAGTTGCAGGATATAAAATCAACACACAGAAATCCCTTGCATTCCTATACACTAATAATGAGAAAATAGAAAGAGAAATTAAGGAAACAATTCCATTCATCATTGCAATGAAAAGAATAAAATACTTAGGAATATATCTACTAAAGAAACTAAAGACCTATATATAGAAAACTATAAAACACTGGTGAAAGAAATCAAAGAGGACACTAATAAATGGAGAAATATACCGTGTTCATGGATCGAAAGAATCAATATATTGAAAATGAGTATATTACCCAAAGCAATATATAGATTCAATGCAATCCCTATCAAACTACCAGCAGTATTTTTCACAGAGCTAGAACAAATAATTTCACAATCTGTATGGAAATACAAAAAACCTCAAATAGCCAAAGCAATCTTGAGAAAGAAGACTGGAACTGGAAGAATCAACCTGCCTGACTTCAGGCTCTACTACAAAGCCTACACTGGTGAAAGAAATCAAAGAGGACACTAATAAATGGAGAAATATACTGTGTTCATGAATCAGAAGAATCAATATAGTGAACATGCATATACTACCTAAAGCAATTTATAGATTCAATGCAATCCCTATCAAGCTACGAATGGTATTTTTCACAGAGCCAGAACAAATAATTTCACATTTTGTATGGGAATACAAAAAACCTCGAATACCCAAAGCAATCTTGAGAAAGAAGAGTGGAACCGGAGGAATCAATCTGCCTGACTTCAGGCTCTACTACAAAGCCACATTCATAAAGTCAGTATGGTACTGGTACAAAGACAGAAATACAGATCAATGGAACAAAATAGAAAGCCTAGAGATAAATCCACTCACCTATGGACACCTTATCTTTGACAAAGGAGGCAAGATTATACAATGGAGAAAAGACAATCTCTTTAACAAGTGGTGCTGGGAAAACTGGTCAACCACTTGTAAAAGAATGAAACTAGAACACTTTCTAACACCATACACAAAAATAAACTCAAAACAAACCAAATATCTAAATGTAGTACCAGAAACTATACAACTCCTAGAGAAGAACATAGGCAAAACACTCTCTGACATAAATCACAGCAGGATCCTCTATGGCCCACCTCCTAGAGCAATGGAAATAAAAGCAAAAATAAACAAATGGGACCTTATTAAAATTAAAATTTTCTGCACAACAAAGGAAACTATAAGCAAGATGAAAAGACAGCCTTCAGAATGGAACAAAATAATAACAAATGAAGCAACTGACAAAGAATTAATCTCAAAAATATACAAGCAACTCCTGCAGCTGAATTCCAGAAAAACAAATGACCCAATAAAAAAAATGGGCCAAAAAACTAAACAGACATTTCTCCAAAGAAAACATACAGATTGCTAACAAACACATGAAAAGATGCTCAACATCATTCATTATCAGAGAAATGCAAATCCAAAACACAATTTGGTATGATTTCATGCCAGTCAGAATGGCTGTGATCCAAAAATCTACAAGGAATAAATGCTGGAGAGGGTGTGGAGAAAAGGGAACGCTTTTACACTGCTGGTGGGAATGCAAACTAGTACAGCCACTGTGGAGGAGAGTGTGGAGATTCCTTTAAAAACTGGAAATAGAACTGCCATATGACCCAGAAATCCCACTGCTGGGCATACACACCAAGGAAACCAGAACTGAAAGAGACATATGTACCCCAATGTTCACTGCAGCACTGCTTACAATAGCCGCAGCATTCCTTATAACAGCCAAAGCATAGAAGCAACCTAGAAGTCCATCAACAGATGAATGGATAAGAAAGCTGTGGTACGTATACAAAATGGAGTATTAGCCATTAAAAAGAATACATTTGAATCAGTTATAATGAGGTGAATGAAACTGGAGCCTATTATACTGAGTGAAGTTAGCCAGAAAGAAAAACACCAGTACAATATGTTAATGCATATATACGGAATTTAGAAAGATGGTAAAGATAACCCGGTATAAGAAACAGCAAAAGAGACACAGATGTCTAGAACAGTCTTTTGGACTCTGTGGGAGAGGGTGAGGGTGGGATAATTTGGGAGAATGACATTGAAATATGTATAATATATGTGAAACGAATCGCCAATGCATATTTGATGCATGATACAGGATGCTCTGGGACGGTGGACTGGGATGACCCAGAGGGATGGTATGGGGAGGAATGTGGGAGGGGGTTTCAAGATGGGGAACACATATACCCTTGTGTCAGATTCATGTGAGTCAGTCAGTCAGTCAGTTCAGTCACTCAGTCGTGTACGACTCTTTGCGACCTCATGAATTGCAGCATCCTTGTCTATCACCAACTCCTGGAGTTCACTCAGATTCACGTCCATCGAGTCAGTATGCCATCCAGCCATCTCATCCTCTGTTGTCCCCTCTTCTTCCTGCCCCCAATACCTCCCACCATCAGAGTCTTTTCCAGTGAGTCAACTCTTCCCATGAGGTGGCCAAAGTACTGAAATTTCAGCTTTAGCATCAGTCCTTCAAAAGAAATCTAAGGGCTGATCTCCTTCAAAATGGATTGGTTGGATCTCCCTGCAGTCCAAGGTACTCTCAAGAGTCTTCTCCAACACCACATTTCAAAAGCATCAATTCTTTGGTGCTCAGCCTTCTTCACAGTCCAACTCTCACATCCATACATGACCACAGGAAAACCATAGCCTTGACTAGACCTAAGTTGTTGGCAATGTAATATCTCTGCTTTTGAATATGCTATCTAGGTTGGTCATAACTTTTCTTCCAAGGAGTAGGTGTCTTTTAATTTCATGGCTGCAGTCAACATCTGCAGTGATTTTGGAGCCCCCCCAAAATAAAGTCTGACACTGTTTCCACTGTTTCTCCATCTATTTACCATGAAGTGATGGGACAGGATGCCATGATCTTTGTTTTCTGAATGTTGACCTTTAAACCAACATTTTCACTCTCTACTTTCACTTTCATCAACAGGCTTTTGAATTCCTCTTCACTTTCTGCCATAAAGGTGGTGTCATCTGCTTATCTGAAGTTATTGATATTTCTCCTGGCAATCTTGATTCCAACTTGTGCCAGATTCATGTCAATGTATGGCAAAACTAATACAGTAGTTTAAAGTAATTAGTCTCCAATTTAAATAATTTTATCTTAAAAAATAAACTTTTTAACTCAACAATAAAAAGGACAAAAAAAAAGTGTGAAGATCTGTACAGATATCTCACCAAAGGAGATATACAAATGTCACATAAACAAATGAAAAGATGCTCAACATCATATGTCATTAGAGAACTGTAGATGAAAATAACAAGTTACCACTGCATACCTATTAGATTGTTTAAAAATTACAACACAGTCATTATCCAACTTTGGCCAAGATTTGAACACTCATTCATTGTTGATGGGAATGCAAAATGGTACAACTACCTCAGAACAGTTTGACAGTTCTCACAAAATTAAATATTGTCTTAGAGTTTCATCTAGCAATCATATTTCTACATATCTGTCCAAATGCATTGAAAACTTACATGTACACACACACAAAAAAAAGTCCACACAAATCTTTATAGCAATATTATTCACACTTGCCCCAGTTTGGAAGCAACCAAGATGTTTTCCAATAATCAAAGAGATAAACTTTGGTAAATCCATAGAAAAGAAATATTATTCAATGATAAAATTAAGTTAACTATCAAATCTCAAAAACCATAGAAGAAACAAATTAATATTTTTAACTGAAATAAGTCCATTGGAGATGACTTTATGTTGCATGATTTTAACTAAATGACTTTCTGGAAGAGACAAACTATACAGAGAATAAAAGAGATCACTGTATGCTAGAGATTTAAGAGAGGGATGCTTAAACAGAATTTTTAGAGCAGTGAGTTTACTCTGTACAGTATTGCAATGATGGATACATGATACTATGCATTTGTAAAAACATATGGAAAAATACAACATAAAGAATAAACCCTAAGGAAACTAAAGTGTAGTGGTGTCTAGTTGCCAAGTTGTGTCTTAATCTTGGCAACCACATGGATTGTAACTTGCCAGGCTCCTCTGTCCACAGAATTTCCCGGGCAAGAATAATGTAGTGGGTTGTCATTTCCATCTTCAGGGGATCTTTCTCACCCAGAGGTCAAACCCACATCTCCTGTTTGACAGGCAGATTCTTTAACACTGGTTTAGTTAATAATATTGTATCATTATTGTTTCATCAGTTATAACATATGTACACAATAATATGATACATTAACAGGAGAAAATATGTAGAGAAAGAATTCCCTGAATTTTCTGCACAATGCTTTTGTTAGCTTAAAACTTTCAAAAATATTTTAAAAAGCCCATTAAATTATAAAAAGTTTACTTAATTTACCTGTGCAATAAATACCAAAAATAAAAAGAAAACAGCAAATTAAATATCAACACACTCTTATTACTCTGTACAGCAGAAAGCAAGGTTCTATATGCTGCAATCTTTATTTAAGATAATGTAAGGATGAAATGAAGGTTTTGGAAGTCTATGTTGTCATCTGGAGCTTGGGGAACTTTTCCAAGGTCATTCAGGTTGATCAAATTCAGTTCCTTGCAGCTATAAAAATGGAATCCTTATTTCTTGGCTGGATGTCATCCAGAAGTCACTCTTAGGTCCTAAATGCCATATAGATTACTTGCCACAGCCAGCAATGGATAATATTCATTACACAAATCCCTCTTATGCTGCAAATTTCTGTCTTTAAATATTTTTCAAAAGAAAGATCCCTTATAGTCCAGCTCACCTATAATAATTGTCCTATATGAAAGTTGACTGATTTTGAAAACTATCTGCAAAATCTCATTTGCTATAAAATTTGTTGTAAAATCATGGAAGAAATATCTCTGCATATTTATAGATTCTTTCCATATTCTACAAAAGAGAATTAGACAAAGATGATGATCATAGCATGGAGGATGTCTTAGTATAATTCTATACACATTACACATAGAAGAATCAGGATGAGGGCTTTATGTCAACAATGGCTTGATCTAATCCACATAATACCAAATGCTATACAGTTATGCTCAGTTCACATGCTAGTAAGGTTATGCTGAAAATCCTTCAAGTTAGACTTCGTCAGTAAGCAAACCCAAAGCTTCCACATGTACAGCTAGGTTTTGAAAAGGGAAAGGAACCAGAGATCAAACTGCCAATATCCATTGGATCATAGGGAAACTAAGGGAATTAAGTAAAAAACATCTACTTCTGCTTCACTTACTATGCTAAAGCATTTGACTGTGTTCATTTCAGTCACTCAGTCATGTCTGACTCTTTGTGACCCCATGAACCACAACACACCAGGCCTCCCTATCCATCACCAACTGCCAGAGTCTACCCAAACCAATGTTCATTGAGTCGGTGATGCCATTCAATCATCTCATCCTCTGTTGTCCTCTTCTCCTCCTGCCCTCAGTGTTTCCCAGCATCAGGGTCTTTTTCAATGTGTCAGCTCTTCACATCAGATGGCCAGAGTACTGGAGTTTCAGCTTTAGCACCATTCCTTCAAAATAAATCCCAGAGCTGATCTCTATCAGAATGGACTGGTTGGATCTCCTTGCAGTCAAAGGGACTCTCAAGAGTCTTCTCCAACACCACTGTTCAAAAGCATCATTCTTTGGCTCTCAGCCTTCTTTACAGTCCAACTCTCACATCCATACATGACAACTGGAAGAAAAGGAAAAAAAAAAAACATAGCCTTTACTAGATGGACCTTTGATGGCAAAGTAATGTCTCTGCTTTTTAATATGATGTCAAGGTTAGTCATAACTTTCCTTCTAAGTAGTAAACATCTTTTAATTTCATGGCTGCAGTCATCATTGGCAGTCATTTTACAGCCCAGAAAAATAAAATCAGCCACTGTTTCCATTGTTTCCCCACCTATTAGCCATGAAGTGATGGGACTGGATGTCATGATCTTAGTTTTCTGAAGGTTGGGCTTTAAGTCAACTTTTCCACTCTCTTCTTTCACTTTCATCAAGATGCTCGTTAGTTCTTTTGCACTTTGCCATAAGGGTGGTGTGATCTGCATATCTGAGGTTACTGATATTTCTCCCAGAAATCTTGATTCCAGCTTTTACTTTCTCCAGCCCAGCATTTCTCATGATGTACTCTGCATATAAGATAATAAACAGGATAACAATATACAGCCTTGACGTACTCCTTTTCCTATTTGGTACCAGTCTTTCTTCCAAATACAAGTCTAACTGTTGCTTCCTGATCTACATATGGGTTTCTCAAGAGGCAAGTCAAGTGGTCTGGTATTCCCATCTCTTTCAGAATTTTCCAGAGTTTGTTGTGACCCATACAGTCAAAGGCTTTGGCATAGTCAATAAAGCAGAAATGGATGTTTTTCTGGAATTCTCTTGCTTTTTCAATGATCCAACAGATGTTGGCAATTTGATCTCTGGTTCCTCTGCCTTTTCTAAAATCAGCTTGAACATCAGGGAGTTCACGATTTATGTATTGCTGAAGCCTGGCTTGGAGAATTTTTACCATTACTTTACTAGCGTGTGAGATGAGTGCAATTGTGTGGTAGTCTAAGCATTCTTTGGCATTGCCTTTCTTTGAAATTGGAATGAAAACTGACCTTTTCCAGTCCTATAGCCACTGCTGAGTTTTCCAAATTAGCTGGCATATTGAGCGCAGCACTTTAGAGCATCATCTTCTGACTGTGTGGATCACAACAAACTGTGGAAAATTCTTAAAGTGTTGGTAATACCAAACCACCTTGCTTGTCTGCTGAGAAAACTGTATATGAGCCAAGAAATATCAAAACCAGACATGAAACAATAGAGTGGTTCAATATTTGGAAAGGAGTATGACAAGAGTGTATATTGTTATCTTGCTTATTTAACTTATATGCAGAATACATTACACAAAGTGCTGGGCTGCATGACTCAGAAGGTAGAATCAAGATTGCCAGGATAAACTTCAACAACCTCACATATGCAGATGATAACCATTTAATGGCAGAAAGTAAACAGGAACTCTTGATGAGGGCAGAAAAGAGAGTGGAAAAGCTGCCTTGAAATTCAACATTCAAAAAACTAACAGCATGATATCTAGTCCCATCATTTAAAGGTAAATAGATGGGTAAAATTAGAAACAGTAGCAGATTTTATATTCTTTGGCTCCAAAATCACTGCTGTTGTTGACTGCAGCCATGAAATTTAAAGGCAATTGCTCCTTGGAAAAAAAGTTATGACAAACCTAGACAGTGTACTAAAAAGCAGAGACATTCCTTTATAAACCGATGTCCCTATAGTGAACGTTGTGATTTTTCTAGTAGTCATGAATAGATGTGAGAGTTATACCATAGGAAGGCTGAGTGTTAAAGAACTGATGTGTTCAAATGGTGATGGTGAAGACTCTTGACAGTCCTTTGGACTGCAAAGAGACCAAACCAGTCAATCCTAAAGAAAATTAACACTGAATATTCATTAGGAAGACTTGCTGAAGTTCCAGTACATTGGCTACCTGATGTGAAGAGCTGACTCATTGGAAAAGGCCCTGATGCTGGGAAGTATTGAATGCAAAATCAGAAGAAGGGTAGCAATATATGAGATGTTAGCATCACCTACTCAATGGACATGGATTTGAGCAAACTCCAGAAGATACTGGAGACAGAGGAGCCTGCTGTGCTGCAGTCCATGGGGTCGTAAAGAATCAGACATGACCTAGTGACTGAAAAGCAACGACAACAATCAACACACTCATTTAAGGACAGGAAGTCACAAATTCTTTGGTCTTTAACATAGGGTTGTTTCCCAGACTGGGTATCACTGCCTTATCCAATCAAAACCCGAAAGAAAAAAAAAAGTGAGCAATAGCACAATGAAAATAATTAAGTATGGAAGTAGTAGACACATTTCTAAGTTCATTCTACGATGTCAGTGATATAGTCAGTCCTAAAAGTTAAAGAAACTAGAAATACATTCTGTGCCCCAAGTGGAATGGAAATGAATTTAGATGGTTACTCTTCCCAGATCATTCAGAACACTGTAGTAAAACATCTTACTCTGCATAGCTTATAAGATTCAGAAATTCATTTCTCACAGTTCTGGATACTGGAAGAGTGAGACCAGCAGAGTTGAGTGAGGGCTCTCTTCTTTGTCACAGACTTCTCATTGTATTCTTACATGATCTAATGGACAGAGGAGTTCTATTGAGCCCTTCTATGAGGCATTAATCCCATCCTGAGGGTTCCAGCCTTATGATTTAAGCACCTCCTAAAAGTCCTATGTCTCAATACCATCATGTTTGGTGGCAACGATTTCAATGTATGAATTTGGAGGGGACAAAAACATCAGACCATGGCAGTTATCTTTTGATCTCTTTCACAAGAGAAACCACTTCCTCAGTCATCTTTTCCAGAGATGGTCACAACCTTATGGTCATTCCTGTGTGCTATTCTAGTAAGTGGCATTATCATTCTTTCATCAAGAAAGTGTGCTTATTTCTCCAATACTGTGAATATGAGCAGGTCTTGGGACTGCTTTAACAGATAGATGATGAAAAATGTCACCTTGCCAGTTCTATGGGTAGTCCTCAATCAAGTTTGCAGCTTCTCATAATTTGGGGTGCTGATTTTGAAATACTCTCAGATGGAACAAGGGCTTTCCTGGTGGCTCAGGCAGTGAAGAATCTGCCTACAGTGCAGGTGACCTGGGTTCGATCCCTGGGCTTTGAAGATCCCCTGGAGAAGGGCCTGGCAACTGACTCCAATATTCTTGCCTGGAGAATGCCCATGGGCAGAGGAGCCTGGTGGGCTTCAGTCCATCAGCTTACAAAGAGTTGGACACGACTGAATGACTAAACACAGAATAGCACAGTTGAAACAAAGATGCCATCCTGTTTCAAGACTAAGCCACACTAAGAAGATAAGTACTATGGTTGAAAGTTCCAGCTGAGATTTTTGAGTGACAAAGAGCATCAAAGGCCATATCAGTGACCCTACTAGGTGGCTTCAGTCCTATCTGTCACCTAATGGATAAGAGAGCTAAAAAAGGCCTCTTAGCTAGGCTGAGACAATTCACAGAAATACAGAAGATAATAATTGTTTTAACCTATTAAATTTGAGGGTAACTTGGCATGCAACCTAGATAGTATATTCAAAAGCAGAGACATTATTTTGCCGATCAAGGCAATGGTTTTTCCAGTGGTCATGTATGGATGTGAGAGTTGGACTGTGAAAAAGGCTGAGCACTGAAGAAGTGATGTTTTTGAACTGTGGTGTTGGAGAAGACTCTTGAGAGTCCCTTGGACTGCAAGGAGATCAAGCCAGTCCATTTTGAAAGAGATCAGCCCTGGGATTTCTTTGGAAGGAATGATGCTAAAGCTGAAGTCCAGCACTTTGGCTGCCTCATGGAAAGAGTTGACTCATTGGAAAAGACTCTGATGTTGGGGAGGATTGGGGGCAGGAGGACAAGGGGATGACAGAGGATGAGATGGCTGGATGGCATCACTGACTCGATGAACGTGAGTCTGAGTGAACTCCCAGAGATGGTGATGGACAGGGAGGCCTGGCGTGCTGCAATTCATGGGGTCACGAAGAGTCGGACACGACTGAGCAACTGAACTGAACTGAACTGGCATGTAATAATAGCTGGAAATTCCAGAAATTACATTCTTGAATGATATGTTGTTATTTTAAAAAGATCAACAAATTAAATTTGTTTTAGGATTGTGGATAGGGGCGGGATCTGAAAACCTTCAGAAGATTGGAAAAAAGAAAATATTTCATTGGATTTTGGAGAAAAAAATGTGATCCACTGTGATAGCTTTATGTGTCAATTTGACTGGGCCAAGAGGTGCCCAGATTAAACTTTATTTCTCGTATGTTTGTAAGTTTGTTTGCAGATCAGTTTACTGTATGAATTTGTGGATCAACAACGTACATTGTCTTCTCTTATGTGGGTGGGCATCCTCCAACTCATTGAAGCCTGAACAGGACAAAAAGGCACAGACAGGAGGTATTTGCCCTTTTTGCTTCTTGCCTTTCTGCTGATCTGGGACATCTATCTTTTCTTGCCCTTGGGCCAGGATTTGCAGAAGAACTTCCCTGGGTTCTCAGGCCTTGGGAATGGGATGAGAATTACACTCCAGCTCTTCTGAATCTACAGCTTAATGATAACAGATCATGGGACTTCTCAACCCTTATTATCATATGACTCATATGATACACACACACACACACACACACACACACACACACACTATTTATTCTGTTTCTCTGGAAAATCCTTACTAATATACCAAAAATATATAGTATATAACAAGATAACTGGGATATGCACATGTCTGTGTACATATATATTAATTAACTGGTATGTCTAAAAGGATGTCCAAACAGTAGTTCTGATCTGATATGCTCTTCTTCAATGTGACTTTGCAACTCCTCCATCAAGATATGGCTCTTGCTTCTTAGCCCTCTTGAATCTGAGCAGACTTATAACTGCTAAGACCAATCCCACATGGTCGGAGCGGCACAGTAGTAGTTCTGGAAGTACCTCTTCATATTCTCAGTAGCTGAGATTTCTTATTTTCAAAATTCTTGTTCTTAGAGCATGGATGCCTTTTTTTCAAGAGCCTGGCTATGCAGAGAGGCAATATCATGGTTAGCAAAAGTCCCATCCTATGGCAAATATTAATTATTAGTCTTTTCAACAAACCAACTGGTTTGTCCAGCATTAAAGTGCCTCTAGCAATAGATTATTTGTAACAGCATGAAAAATCCAAGCAAGTACTGCAAGCTGTGCCGTCAACCCCCAGAATCTTTAGTGATAATAATAAGTTATCCTTTAAGACAAAAGTTTTATATGTGGTTCGGTCTGCAGAGTGAAGCCAAGCCTGCTGCTTAGGTCCCAGATGACAGAGCATAAAGCCACAAAAAATTATTCCAAAGACTTAAAATCTAATGGAATGTGCTTTACTTGATTTTAAACTTGTTTTGGAGCATTAATCCCATTTGTTTCTTTCATTTTCTCCTTTTCCTAATGGGAATGCCTACATTATGCCTGTTCCACTGTTACATTTTGTATGCAGATGCTGTGCCTCCTAGATTTTACTGGTCCACAGATGGAGAAACATTTTGCTCCAGAGTAGTTTATATCCAGAGTTTCATCCATATATGATATAGATGAGGAAATTTGGAATATATTCAGTTGATGTCATTTAGATTAGGGTTTGCAAGGATTAATGCTGGAATAGGTTAAGACTTTGTGAAACACTGAGCCAAAGCTAATGTATTTTGCACATGGAATGGGTGTGGGAATTTTAGGGGAACCAAGAGTCTGTTGACCAGTGGTCAAAAGTTCATGTTCACCTTTAACATCAGAATTTTACCTTATTTGGAAATAGGATATTTTCAGATGCAATTAGTTAAAATGAGATTGTACTGAATTAGGATAAACCTTAAACCCAGTGATCAGTGTCTATAAAGAGGACAAAAGAAGGAAAGAACTGTTTAAAGATAGAGGCAGATGTTAGAAGGCAGCCACAAGTGAGAGAACAGCAAGGGTTCCTGGAAGCTGCTAGAAGCTCGAAGAGAAAAGGAATGATTATTTCCTAAAGCCTTCAGAGAGAGCATGACTCTGGCAACATCATTTCACACCTTTAGTCTCTAGAATTATGTAAGAATACATGTCTATTGCTTCAAGGTACCTAGTGTGTTGTGATTTGTTATAGCAAAGCTTAAAAAGTAATATAGATCTTTAAGAGATTTGAGAAAAAAATATATTTATAAAGCCATTTTCACTGATTTCAGGTCAAAAGATAAGCATGATGTTAAAAAAAGTAATGAAAGAGGTTATTCTTGCCACTCAAAGCAGAAGGTGCCTGCTGAATGCTGAGAGAGACTACAGTGATGTGTTGTCAGGTACCAAGTCGTGTCCATTTTTCATACAGCTGGAGCAGGTAGAATGCCTCTGACAATGTCTATTTACAGATGTTGTATCTTTACCATCAGTTGTATGCATGTTCTGTTCTTTCACACTGTCCTGGAAAGACAGCTATTTGCTTGTTTATATTTATGAAGTCCACTGATAGTAGTACCGAATTTGAATTTGGAGAGTGACTTAGTAAGTAAATCATTAATTTTATACAAAACTAAAAGCCAGTCTCACTCTTAATATTATATATATATATATATATAATTTGTCTGCACCAGATGTTTAGTTGTGGCAGTCAAATAGTTAGTAGTGGCATGTAGCTCTAGTTCCCTGAAAAAAGGATTGAACCTGTGCCTCCTTCACTGGGAACATGGAGTATTAGCCAGGGAAGTCCTGTCACTCTCAATATTTTAAATGGAAATGTCTTTGTCTACATTCAAATTGATATGTTACAATCAAGTTTTATCAAATATACATTTAAGACTTTTTTTCAGTTAATTTCAAGTATGTTTTGCTCACCAAAATAAAGCTTCCTTATAAAGTAGCTGTGGTAGTTAGCGTATGTCATAATAATGCTTATTAACCACTGGAAAATCAGTTATATTCAATAATAAGCATTTATCCTCTTTTCCATAGCTCTCTGGTTTAGCTAATATGATTCCTCTTCAAGTCACAAATCTGCAGGTTGGCTAAATTTTTATGAACTCAGCTGGCTTCAGCTGGGCTCAGCTGGCCTCAACTCCAGACATCATGGATAGTGGCTGTCTGGAGTATTTCTTTCACTTTCCAGTAGCAGAAGCATGAGAGTACTAAGTCCAAACATCTACACATATTTCATGTTTATGCACTCATTTCATTGGGCTAAAGCAAGTTAATGACCTCACCAAAAGTATGGCTTGGGAAAATGGAAATGTGCTCCTCACACAATGAAACCACTGCCAGTGTGTGGCTTATTGTAGTACTAAAGGGAAACAAAGAACTGGAAATGAAACTCAGTCTACCACAGTGTTATTTGTAAGTGTGATCCAGGCCACCAAGAGGGTTTAAGACTCCCAATTAGAAATCTCAATATTACTTTTTCAGATTCTATCAACAGTGTCATAGCATGGTAGATGATTAGCAATTCTGCAGAACTGTACATATTCAAAGATTTAACATGTCTCTGAAACAGAATGGAAAAGAGCTATAGCAAATGTATGGTGTCCCACTGTGTAGTAGCTTTGTGCTTTGTCACCTTACTTGGTTGAAACTACATTTTCTCGAGTCTTTTCCCTGAATACTTCTGAAATAGGGTTTATAGTACAGAAACATTGAGCAAGATTTGGAGAAATAAGTGAAGCAGTGGCTGCTCTTATGCTCTGAAGGTCAGGGCAAGGTGTTCTGCTTATATCAGATCACAATGTTATTGCTGACTCATCTCCTTGATGGTGGGACCACCCAGGTTGCAGCTCCAGCTCCCACAAATTTTCTCCCTCAGCTTTTTGGAGATCTGGGCTAAAGAGCAGTGTGACTCTGTAGTGGTAGAGGGTGCAACATGAGTCAGTGGTAACAGTGAAGTAGGAAGTGGTCGGAGGTAGATGCAGTGCTATAGTAATAAAGTTTTGAAGTTTTATTTCCAGAAAATAAAATCTCTAATGAGAAGAATCTGCCAATTTCCATGATGAAAAGTTTCTCACCATGGCCTCCTTTATGATAACTGCCTTAACAAATTCTCAGCATTTACCATTTGGTCTTCCATGAGGTAATGAGTCAGGTCCATAACTCCACTAGATATATGTGAGCGCTAGTTTTTCATTCATCTCATTTTGTGTTTAATAGTTACATATTGTTATGTTTCAGTTTTCCCGTTTGTGTTTTGGTTTTCCACGCATTCTGCCATTTTACCTTATGACTACCAGCCTCATTTATCATGGTAACTTAAATTCTAATGTGGTATGCAGAAGTAACAGCCTTTTAGACTTCTGCATCAGCCTCCCCCCAATTGCATATGTTTAATATCTATAATAAACCCCTTATTTCTGTTAACTGGCTCATCAACTTTAATCAGCCTGCCAATATAGTGTATATATATTATACACATACACATTATTTTAATGTATACATGTGTTTATGTTTATATGCTTTCCTTGCAGATTAAATCTCTGTCAAGCTGATAGCCATATACCAAGAGACAGAGACTTTATCAATTTATGAAAAGCACATATCTGAAACAGCAGTTGAAGTTGGAGCCACTGCCTTATTTAATTTTGAAAGTCTTTACAGTTGAATATTTCAAGCAGTTATTCAGAAATGTGTATCATAGATAGAGATTCAAAATGTTCTATTAAGCTCTAAAAATCAAAATTACTATAATTTAATACTAGAATTTTTCTAGAAGCTGAGTATATGCTTTCTATTATATACTCATGAATGGAGGAAATGACAATGTTTTGATAAAGGATATCACTACAAAATCTAACTGTATTTGTCATCTGATTCCTGTAATACATCAGTCTTCTTCAAGGATAGCAGTGGTATCCAGATTTATGAAATATTCAAGTAGGCTCAGAACTGATATTTAGTGGAATCTCACTGTCTTTATTCTCCCATCACATTACAGATTCGTCTACATTTCCCTGATCGTCTATTCTGAGTATCCATTCTCTAGTAACAATTTCTGTATGATTAAGATTGATTAGAAATAGCAATAATTATGCTGCATACTGTATACACAAAGGAATGTTTTCGAATTATGTGAATTATATGACAGATTTTAGGGGAAAAATCTATTATTAAATAGGAAATGAGCTATCTATAAGAATTTAACATGGTTTCTTCACAAACTGTAGAAATGGACTGCTTTCTCATTTCACTCCTATGTATTACTTTACCACTGATTAAATTTAAGGGATAGAGCATCTATTTAGCCCAGGCTTGCCCAGTGTATGCAATTTTGTGGAAATAAAGTTTATTAGGTCATTTTTTAAATAAATCACAGTGCTCAACAAAGGTATGTTCCCATACCAAGATAGAAATAATACAGGAGGCAGAAAAACTGAGGGATCTTACGTATTCCCTCAATAATTTCAACATTGAATTTACTAAATAAATATTGAATAAATACTTATTTTACTGAATAAATATTATTCAGCATTAAACAGTACTGAATAAATTCAGTATTATAAATCAATTTTTTTGATGTTCATCTTTCCTTCTCTTCCTCTCCAGACTTTAGCCAATATGTACTGATAGACTTAAAAAAAAAAAAAAAGTTATGTGTCTTTCTGTGCTCACATCCAGGAGCTAAACTTTCTTACAATTTTTTGACTATATTGTTTTGATTGTTAACTAGCAACTATGTATTTCTAATTACTGTATTTTGATATAATTATCATCTATGTCCTCTTGATTTTTTTTTCCTATTATAAACCATACTGGCAAAGAGGAATCATGTTTCCAGACAATGTTGTCAGCAAAATTCCAGCAACATGTGAAACGTATGTTTGAGTGTGTTCAGTCATGTCTGACTCTTTGTGACCCCATGGACTCCTCTGTCCATGGCATTTTTCAGGAAAGAATAATAGAGCAGATTGTCATCTCCCAATCCAGGGATCAAGCTTACATCTCTTGTGTCTCCTGCACTGCTTACTGTCAGGCATATTCTTAACATTAACACCACCTGAGAAGCCGTATTTGAAAGACAGGAAAAAAAAAAAAAAATCCTGGCTTGAAGGGTAGACATGTAGTCTAATGACAGACCTGAGGTTTATAGTTCCCAACAGAACACCTACCAATCGACAGTTACCCTGCTTAGATGCTGAAGGAAGATAGATCATTGATGATAATCTATTGTGCTTCTGTTACTTTTTTGATTTTTCAAAAGCAAGACTCCTCAGACTAGAAGGTTTTACCTTTTAAAGTGATTTTCTGATGATAAATCTGAAGGTCTTTAGGTTCAAAAATCAATGATAAAAGATAAGATGAGAGGACCCTGGTTTGTCTATATCAGAGACTGCCCTAAGAGTCAGGAAATCTTGACTCCTTTGATAATATGAATAAATAAGAGAACATCTCTTTCCTTTGCCAACACCAAATATTTCCTGGTAGCTTTTTTGGTTGTTTCTTGATAGTCTTCTGATCTTGCTTTCAAAATATAATCCATCTGCATCCCTTAGGCTTTGAGGTGAAGTGTAGATCAAAGACCCACTTTTCTCTCCAGAAATAGTTTACTTTCATGACTTCATTACAACAATCCAGGGGGAACACTGTAACCACTTTAGTCAGTAAACTTCGATTTTTCCTGAGCTTATGTGCTTGAACTCAGCTTATTGAGTTTTTTCTCTCCCCTCCTCTTCTGTTTCTCTACTTTCTTTAGAAAGAACTGTTTTTATACTCTTTTTTCTTTGTATTTGAGTGTTAACCTTAGTGTGACATTAATAATATTACATATATTGGCCTTCAAGCTCTACATAAAATTCACAAAAGTAAATGTAGAACTATTCCTTTGTAAATTTTCAAAATGACTGAGGTGAGGTGAAATCACATTCAACTCTTTGCAACCCCATGGACTGTAACCTACTAGGCTTCTCTGTCCATGGGATTCTCCAGGGAAGAATACTGGAGTGGGTTAACATTTCCTTCTCCAGGGGATCTTCCCAACCCAGGGTTCAAACCCGGGTCTCCTGCATTGGAGGCAGACACTTTAACCCCTGAACCACCAGGGAAGCCTTTTAAGATGACTGAAATTTTCACTAAATAGAAGCTTCAAGCATCTATTAAGATTTCCTCTGTTTTTATAGTTTCATAATTCTTGTTTCCAAATTGATTGCTTGGTGATTAGAAATTGTTAGGTATGATTGAATACAACTATATTTCTTCTCTTTTAAGAAGGAATAGGTGAACAGATATGTTTTCAAATTTAATTGTTTAAACATGTGGATATTTCTTATCACCATTTGGCAAATTTTGGCTTGGCTGGTGGCTCAGATGGCAAAGAATCTGCCTGCATTGCCAGAGACAAGACTATGTTTGATCTCTGGGTGAGAAAGATATCCTGGAAAAGGAAATGGCTATCCACTCCAGTATTCTTGCCTGGAAAATCCCATAGACTGAGGACCGTGGCAGGCTACAGTCCATGGGTTCACAAAGAGCCAGGCATGACTGAGCACATGCACACTTAATCACATTGAGTATAATATATACAAATGTTTCAATCAGAGCAATTTACGATCACACATTGTAGCATTAACTTATATTTTTTATTAACAAAAAAGTTCTTTTATTTTCTTCCTTATTCAGTCTGTGTTATACAACTGGCTTTTAAAAATATGCTTTTTCATTTTGTTACAAATATTTTGCTTTTAGCTCTTAATCCATCATTGTAATGTATTCCTTTTTATGTTTGCACATTTTAAAGTATTTCTAGTTGGGTTAAATTCCAATCAATAGCAAAAAGGTAAGACAGTAGCAGTATACATTTTCTTGCTTCCTGTAATTTAGCCAGCCAGATTATGTACAGTATAACTGTATGACATATATTAACTATGAACTGTGGAAGAATACTTATGGAAATAATCAAAGCTGCAATATGCCCCTTTTTGTCTTAATTATCTTTCATATTGTACTTTATTTTGAACTTTTCCTCTTCTATTGAGCTAAATGCTTTAATTGCTGGTAGAAATGAATAATAATAAAATATTATGGCTTTCTATAGTTCCTGGATTTATTTTGTTTTAAAATATTTAATTTCCTAGGGAAAGTATTCTATCATCCTTTCTCCTGAAGAAACCCCTATTAGGTTGTAATCATGTCTATTTGAATTAGACCTTGAAGTGGTCTTTCACGCTTTTGTTATTTCAGGATTAGATTACTGCAATCCTCTCCTGGCTTCTGGCCCAGGAGGAACCTGCATAATTGCCAGCTGGTATCAAATGCCACTGCCAGATCCTTCCTGCAAAAGATGTCAGTCTGAGGATATTTTCATGCTCCTTTCTCATTTTTACACAATTATAGGTTAAACAATATACTGATTATAAAAAGACCCCTTTTCCTTGAAAATTTAGTGACATTAGCCTACTGAGTATTACCAAGATTTTTGTTTTGCCCAAGTACTCTTAAGTAAACTATCTATTAACCTCAGGTTTAGCTTATAATTATCTAAAAATAAATTCTTGTAAAGTTTTTCTGCCCCTTCATCTGTAGAACACTTTCTATAAATGTATGTTTTGATATTCCAGATATATATGATTCTCAAAAAGTTACATCTTAACCTTTTGTAAATATGAAAAAAAAAATAAAAATTCTGTTTCAAGGTTATCATTCTTACATTCACATTGCTTTCTAGATTGTCAGGATCCATTGGCATAAAACTGAGAATACAACACAGTGCAGTATATACTCCACATTTAAGTGTTAAGTTTAGGAGAAAAACAGGTTAAATTGTCTGATTTTCATTTGAAAACTGATTCATTTCTGTGAGCAGATATCTCTGAGGTAAACTCATGCACATTATTACTCTTCAAGAAAAAAATTACTTATAAAATATACTTGAGGTTATGGTTATAAGAACATATAAGACAGTAGTGGGACTTTCAAATATTTTATAATTTATAAAATGAAAAGAAAATTTTATATATTTGAAACATAAAATAATTCATTA
>SJYC01084704.1:0-22120 GCA_006408675.1 Madoqua kirkii
AAATAATCTTATCTATTCTAATGCTTAAAGTTTTAATTAAAGTGTCTTTGGATTAAAACTTTGGTTTCTGTTAAAATAGCATAATCTGAGAGAGCAACTCTAATTTATTCCTTACTAGTTATATATAATCTGCTTTAAAACAGTCTCTGAAAGTTAATGTAGAAAATCATTTAGATGGATTATGTAAACCTTAGACATTTGAGAAGATGCTGCTACTCTAACAACAACAGCAGAAATCCAGCAGTAAGAAAAGGGTCAAACAGCAATACTTCAACATTTTTCTTAGGGTCAAAATGTTACAACAGTAGAAAATTACAAGGCAACTAGCTAGTCTCACCATCAAACCTTCCTTAAAAATTGCTATCTGTAATCTGCCTCAAGAATGAAGTCATTTGGTGTTAACCATCATCTAAAATCTATTTACAAGTTAAGAGCTCTCTAAGCCTCCAGCTATGGAATCATGACATTATAATAGATGGTGTGCATTGCCTTTGGAAAAATGAAGGTTACTTACCTATAAGCCTGCTTTTCTCACTGTGTATCATTAGAAAGTCACTCACCGCCCCAGAGCAGTTAACTTGCTGATTGGTTTCTGATTATTATATTTCCTTGGGCAACTGATTGATTCTTATCATTTTTTTTCCTTCTATGTTGCCTGAAAAAAGATTTATATACTAGGGATCATTTTCTCAGTACTTTCTGCTAGCAGGGGGAGTTTTGTAGTTTTCATTTGAGCATTGACACTATTGCAAGTTCTTTTCCAGGAGACATAAATTGTGTTTCAGTGTTAATGGTGATGATGGTTCCTATGCACTAAGAAGGAATTTCTGGGTACACTTTTAAAAGGCCTTACATATAAAGAACATCTTTACATCATAAGAGCAATGTTTTTTCATAAGCTTGGCACTGTCATTGCTGTATTGACGATAACCGCAACATGACAGAATAGTCATTTTAAACACAGCCATCATTATTTTTATTCCTAAAATGATGGCAGAAGATGACTTTTTAAAAAAGTCTATATACTTGCTCAAAAGGATTAATAAGTGCAACTACTGAATGATATTTTTACAATAAATCAAATGATGTATAAAAATAGTGTAGGCAACTAGAACATAGAATTTTGTTCTGCCTAGTATGCCTTAAATCCACCTACAAAATGCTCCTATATTTGTCTGATCATTGCTACACTAATTTGAGTTAAGCTATTGACATCTCTACACATTTACTGTTAAAATAAGTATACAAAGGCACAAGGTAATAAAACACATCATCAGCTGTCTGTTAGTTAGTTTATTAGACTACTATGTTTCATGACAATAGCTGAGAAAATAAACTAGAATATGGAGCACTGAATGTGGAACTTGGAATAAATACTTTAGATCATAGGTCAGGGGAGATAATTCTGTGGGTGCTGGATCAAGGGGCAATATACCATGAAAAGGAATCTCCAATGACAAGGACACTCATGGAGGTCACATGAAAGGAGGTGCTAAGAAAGAGAAATTTGAATGAGAAGCTAAAAAGGAAAAGAAGCAAGCAGTACTTATTTCCCATCTTTGCACGGAAACAGTAAAATTCTAACACTCTCATGGATATTCAACAATTGTCATTCACTGACAGGACACTTTTGTCATCAGTTTTCTAAATATTACCAATAAAATATCTGTCATGTTTTTGTGCCCTATTGGCAATAAAGATGACATTTCTCTTCTCTTCGTAAAGGTTACTTTGTTCATATTTTCAACTGTTGAAAAGCAATATAACTCTAGTTGAGAGGGCAATGAGTTTAAAGTTTTATAGAAAAATAATTAAGAGTTAGTCCTTTATCTTTATATTATTTCTTCCCTAAAATTAGTATATCCTATTTTGATAACTAATAATAGCTTTGAAAACATAAATTTAATTTAAGAAACATACAAAGAGCTGGTAATCTGATAGATGTAAAATTAGAATTAAGTAAATTAACTTAATTGCAGATTAGTGAGCTTTATGACTTAGATTTTGAGAAGGGAGTGAAGCATCACATAAAACCTATAATTTTATACTTCTAATATAGTGTAGCAATATTACCAAAAACATTGTGAAATTGACTGAGGTTTGTATTGGTGAGCACACTAATTTCTTAACTAATTTAATTAAAAATTTCTGAGTTATTAATATTGCTCCTGGGAAAACTATATTTAGCAGAGACAAGCTGATAAACTTTGTATTCTGTCTTTAAGGACCTTATAGTTTATAGGACAAGACAGAAGGTAAAATAATAAAGCCACTTAATACCTAGCAAATACAGCAATGTTGTGATTGTTACATTAAGATAGTATGAGGCATTACTGGAGCATTTACCAAGGGAATTGATCTATGTAGGAAAAGTTGCTTGAGGCCTGATCTAAAACAAATTTTAAAAAGAATATTATCTGCTTTCCCACAAAATCATTTTTTATTTTTAATTTATTTTACTTCACAGTACAGTATTGGTTTTGGCATACATTGACATGAACCCGCCATGGGTGTACATGAGCTCCCAGACATGAACCCGCCTCCCATCTCCCACTCCACTTCATCCCTCTGGATCATCTTCGTGCAGCAGCCCTAAGCATCCTGCATCCTGCATCAAATATAGACTGGCGATTTGTTTCTTACAATATCATTTTTTAAAAAGACTTACATTTTGGAATTTATTTATAAAAGACATAGTCATTGAAAAGCTAACATGCATTATACAAAACTTTGTGCTATGTGCTAGAAATATATCAATGAACATGATGGACAAGTCCTTCCTTTCATAGAGCCTATAGTCTAGTGATGAGTAAAGAGTGGACCACTATCAATCATATAGTTTGTGCTTAGTTTAGAAATCATTATTTCTGATTGAAAAGCACATGTTTTAAAATTCTATAATAAATTAATAATTATAATTCTATAATATGGATGACTATCATTCATAAATGAATGATACTCTTTTTTGAGATACATTGAAGATTTATTTCTTCATTTTTTCCCCTCACATCTATAAATTGTGATCTGTGCTTCTATTACAGATCTGTGTTTTTAAGAGAGAGAGATACATAGTATTTTGGAATTTATTTATAAAAGACATAGTCATTGAAAAGCTAACATGCATTATACAAAACTTTGTGCTATGTGCTAGAAATATATCAATGAACATGATGGACAAGTCCTTGCTTTCATAGAGCCTATAGTCTAGTGATGAGTAAAGAGTGGACCACTATCAATCATATAGTTTGTGCTTAGTTTAGAAATCATTATTTCTGATTGAAAAGCACATGTTTTAAAATTCTATAATAAATTAATAATTATAATTCTATAATATGGATGACTATCATTCATAAATGAATGATACTCTTTTTTGAGATACATTGAAGATTTATTTCTTCATTTTTTCCCCTCACATCTATAAATTGTGATCTGTGCTTCTATTACAGATCTGTGTTTTTAAGAGAGAGAGATACATAGACATATAAAGGGAGAAAGAAGAATAGATGTCTGATTTCTCTATGATGCACTGATTAATTTTTAGGTATTGTTAGACAATGTTTACATATGTTCTTCCAATCATCAGTAAACCTACAGAAAAAGTTGCTATCACATTAACACTAACAAGGGGATATTTGTATGGGAGAGTCTCATGCAGAAAGTTCACATATAAAATACACAAAATGGTAATGCAATAAATTATTTTGAGCAACTTCAATGTGCTAAATATTGTATTAAGTGTAGTACAGTAAAATAAATTAAGGAAATCTATCTCAGCACCTTCTTTTATAGCAAGAATCTCATAAATGTCTATTTGATTTAAACAGGGAGGAATGACATCTTTTTATTTGCACATTTCCAGATTCTCCCCTACAAGCTCTTTGAGGTCAGAAATTTTTGCCTCATTTGGTTTCATAGCCTTAGTAGCAAGCTGAATTTTAGTATACATTTTGTGTTTAATAAATATTGCTTGATATTTGAAGAAAAAAAAGGGTAAAATACAGAAAAATAATTCATCACTTACTTTTATTATTTTTATTTCAACATGAGTTTCCCTTGTGTTTCAGCTGTTAAGAAATCTGCCTGCAATGCTGCAAACCTGAGTTCAATCCCATGGTCAGGAAGATACCTTGGAGAAGCAAAATGGCAACTCACTCCATTACTGTTGCCTGGAGAATTCCATAGACAGAGGAGCAGGACAGGATGCAGTCCATGGAATCACAAAGAGTTAGACATGACTGTGTGATCAATTTTCACTTTTCACTTTTCAAAGTCAACATAGTTTGATTTCTCTGTTGAATTCACTAATAAAAAACTTTCTAAACTATGAAATTTCCAGGCTAACCTAAAAAAAATTGCCATAATTTTAAAAATTAATGATGAAAGAGTCTTACTGTAAATTTATGTAGTAACATAGTCCTTTTTAGTTATAGAAGTCATTTGCCCCAAAAAAAAAAAAAAAAAAAAAAAAACTGCCTCAAGTGCCTAGATAATGACCTTCTGCTTATTTTCTATCTCCCACAGCTACTTGAAGTCATTTCTTCATGTTGCAAAGATCTGTCTGTCTAGGTTACAGCCTGTCTATAACTGCTTCTCTCATAGTCTGGAGTGTTTTGTTGTTGTTGTTGTTGTTTGTTTTCTTTTTTTTTTTTTTTTTTTTCTAGTTGTAGTATCATATTCTACCCTAAGATTAAGGCTGTTGGAAATACAGTCCTTCTTGAAACTAGAATTTTCATCTTAAATACCTAATTCATGTTGGAATAATTTATATTCTAGACTAAACTGCCTCAACAGTTTTATTTATTTATTTTTTTCCATAGTGTGGGGCTTGTGGGATCTTATTTCATGACCAGGGATTGAACCTGGGCACTTGCAGTGAAAGCATAGAGTGCTAACCAGTACACTGCAAGGAAATTCCCTCAGCTTTTCTAATGCTGAAGCTATGTGAACCCATGTTTAGTAAATTTAGATTTTAAATCACATTCGTCACATGAAAATATTACATATAGAGGCAATGAATCAATGAATTGGAAAGATTTATGTTGATTGAAGCAAATATACTAAGCAGTGAACCAAAACAAAAATTAAAACAGTGATGCAGAGTTTTGCTAAGAGAGCTTTCTCTAGTAAGTTTAGAAAATGAAAACTATGCTTATATACTCATAATAAACAGTGAACTTTATCATTACAAGTAGATTAAAAATATTGTGATCTCAATGATCACCCAGTGTATCAGACAATCGATAAATTGTTTAATATTCTCTTGAATTATTTTGACTATTTTTTTCAAGACATATAGAGAATAAAAATATTTAATTATGCTTGTGTCAAAACTGGTTATTACAGTTTTTTATCTTATAGAGAAATAATGTGCACTATAAAAAATGACAACAACATCAAAAATTTTTCACCTTTCACCAGACAATCTAGTACCATACTTACCTTTAATTGTTCTCTGGAACCTACGGTTTCATAATATTCTAAACTAGATTTTTCTGTCCAAATAGCTAATTAAAGAACATCTAGGTGCTACATATACACAGAAAAAGCATTGAATAATACATGAAGGTTGACTGAAGTCAGTCTCTTTATATTTTTATCTTTTATTCATTAGGAAATTCTAAAAAGAAAAGAAAAATAGAAATAAATCCCACAAAACTTGCAGTCACCTACAATGCAACTTTAGAAGTCAAAAAGTAGTACTCACTTTAAAAGTACATGTGGATTATAGGATAAGCCACTAAAAAACAAAACAAAACAAAACAAAACAAAACAAACAGAAATAGTTTTGCTTTTCTATAAAATGGCTGTATACTATGGGTTTTCCTTGATTCGTTTGTCACTACCTGTTTAAAACTTTTGCATTTGCCCTGTGGGTTGATTATGTCCAGGATTAAAAATAATATGCATTAGTGATGGGGTGTTACTGTTAACATTTTAGTTTAATGAAAATTGTGATTTTCTTATCTCAAATTTCATCTATTTACTTATTCATTCAGAAAATATTGTCAAAAGTTGAATATGTGTCAAACTGTTGGGGGCACTGGGAACAGAGCAATGAATAAAATCAGTGAAAATGTGTACTTTTATAAAACTAAGTTCTTATATAGACTACAGGTGATGGACAACAGATAAAATACAAAGCAAAACATATGGTATGTCAAAAAGTATTGATTGTTAAGTGTAAAATAAATGAACAGAAAAAAAGGAAATGGGAAATATTGGCAATTGAATACCTTATTACTCAAAATTGGGAGGCAAAACAAGCAATGGCTATTTGAAAGAATGAGGTTTTGTTTCTTTATGTCTGTTTGCTTACAAATACATAGCTTCATTTTAACTGGTAATCCATTCAAAACAAGTATCACAAAACATATCAACAATAAAAATAAAAAAACATATGCATAGAAAATAATAGTTACACCGCAAATGTAATTTTTACTTTTCCTGATTCCCAGAAATCAAACAAGTGTGCATAGTAGAAAAATAAACAATTGTCAGAAAATTTGGGTACATCAAGAAATATCTGTGCTTCTCTAAATGGAAATCAAAACACAATAAGGTATCACCTCACACCAGTCAGAATGGCCATCATTAAAAAAAAAAAATATATACAAGCAATATATCCTGGAGAGGATGTAGAGAAAAGGAACTTTTTTGTACTGTTTGTGGGAATGTAAATTGATACAGCCACTATGGAGAACAATATGAAGATTCTTTGGAAAACAAAGAATAAAACCTACCATGTGACCCAAAAATCCCACTACTGGGCATATACTCTGAGAAAACCACAACTTTGAAATACACATGTACCCCAGTGTGCATTGCAGCATGGTTTACAATAGCCAGGACATGGAAGCCACCTAGTATCCATTGACAGATGAATGAATAAAGTTATTGTACATATATGCAATAAACTATTCAGTTTAGCTCAGTTCAGTCTCTCAGTCGTGTCCGACTCTTTGCGACCCCGTGAATAGCAGCATGCCAGGCCTCCCTGTTCATCACCATCTCTCAGAGTTTACTCAGACTCACGTCAATCGAGTCCATGATGCCATCCAGCCATCTCATCCTCTGTCGTCCCCTTCTCCTCCTGCCCCCAATCCCTCCCAGCATCAGAATCTTTTCCAATGAGTCAACTCTTCACATGAGGTGGCCAAAGTACTGAAGTTTCAGCTTTAGCATCATTCCTTCCAAAGAAATCCCAGGGCTAATCTCCTTCAGAATGGACTGGTTGGATCTCCCTGCAGTCCAAGGAACTCTCAAGAGTCTTCTCCAACACCACAGTTCAAAAGCATCAATTCTTCGGCTCTCAGCTTTCTTCACAGTCCAACTTTTGTACTGTTTGTGGGAATGTAAATTGATACAGCCACTATGGAGAACAATATGAAGATTCTTTGGAAAACAAAGAATAAAACCTACCATGTGACCCAAAAATCCCACTACTGGGCCTATACCCTGAGAAAACCACAACTTTGAAATACACATGTACCCCAGTGTGCATTGCAGCATGGTTTACAATAGCCAGGACATGGAAGCCACCTAGTATCCATTGACAGATGAATGAATAAAGTTATTGTACATATATGCAATAAACTATTCAGTTTAGCTCAGTTCAGTCTCTCAGTCGTGTCCGACTCTTTGCGACCCCGTGAATAGCAGCATGCCAGGCCTCCCTGTTCATCACCATCTCTCAGAGTTTACTCAGACTCACGTCAATCGAGTCCATGATGCCATCCAGCCATCTCATCCTCTGTCGTCCCCTTCTCCTCCTGCCCCCAATCCCTCCCAGCATCAGAATCTTTTCCAATGAGTCAACTCTTCACATGAGGTGGCCAAAGTACTGAAGTTTCAGCTTTAGCATCATTCCTTCCAAAGAAATCCCAGGGCTAATCTCCTTCAGAATGGACTGGTTGGATCTCCCTGCAGTCCAAGGAACTCTCAAGAGTCTTCTCCAACACCACAGTTCAAAAGCATCAATTCTTCGGCTCTCAGCTTTCTTCACAGTCCAACTCTCACATCCATACATGACCACAGGAAAAACCATAGCCTTGACTAGACACACCGTAGTCGGCAAAGTAATGTCTCTGCTTTTGAATATGCTATCTAGGTTGGTCATAACTTTTCTTCCAAGGAATAAGCATCTTTTAATTTCATGGCTGCAGTCACCATCTGCAGTGATTTTGGAGCCCCCCAAAATAAATTCTGACACTGTTTCCCCATCTATTTCCCATGAAGTGATGGGACCGGATGCCATGATCTTCATTTTCTGAATGTTGAGCTTTAAGCCAACTTTTTCACTCTCCTCTTTCACTTTCATCAAGAGGCCCTTTAGCTCCTCTTCACTCAGCCATAAAAGAGAATGCATTTGAGTCCGTTCTAAAGAGGTAGGTGAACCTAGAGCCTATCATACAGAATGAAGTGAGAGAGAAAAACAAGTATCATATATTAATGCACATATGTGGAATCTAGAAAATTTATATTGATTAACCTATTTTTTATGGCAGCAGTAGAGACTCAAGTGTAGAGAACAGATTTGTGGACACAGTATCGGAAGGACAGGGTGGGGCGAATTATGAGAGTAGCACTAAAACATATACATTACCATATGTAAAATAGATAGGCAGTGGGAATTCGCTCTATGATGCAGGGAGCTCAACCCAGTGCTCTGCAGTAGTGTGAGCCATGGGATGGACTGGGAGGTGAGAGGCAGGTTCAAGAGTGATGGGACATATGCATATATATATATATATGGTTGATTCATGTTGATGCATGGCAGAAACCAATATAATATTGTTAAGCAATTATCCTTTAGCTAAAAATAAATTAATTAAAAAGAAATATCTGTGTTTCTCTAAGAAAATAATAATCTATTCTATCATCAGTTCCCTGGTAGGATGGAGGGTTTGACTTCAAAGGGCTGAATATTATTTAAAACACAAAATTATAATAACTTACAGCTTAGATTCTCCTCTTCCTTATCTTGTTTCTCTTGGCCTTTATGTTGGTCATCTAACCTCCTGAGAGCATGTAAGCATTCTCTGGCTACTACATGAGTGATTTGCCTTTACATTCAGGTATGATCTTGCCAATATAGACAGGTTCAAGAACCACCTCCTTATCTTCTTTATGTTTCATGCTTAAATTCCATGACAAGAAAGACTTCCCTAAAATAGAAAAAATAGTTCTTTAGGTGGATGTAAGAAGGGATGCCCTTCCTGAAATGCCAGATGAGTTCTCAGAATGCATTTGTAAAAGAGAAGAGTCAAACTTTCAAGAATTAAGTAAAAACTAAATTAAAATCCCAAGAGATTTCTAAAAATGAAATTTCATACACAGAGAAAGATAATGAGGAAGATAGTTTAAGTAAAAATAATTTCCCAGTGCTTTCAAATCATATGACATATTCAGCTGCCTACTTTGACTCTGCATAAGGCTTACTCATGAATAAGGCTTGACAACTGGGTTTAAGAATGCCACATTTGATTGCAGTTTCTGAGATTACAGACAGAACAATGAGTAATGCATCAATTTACCCACTTTCAAGAATTCACAAGTCAGACTTACCAAATTTATTTGTGAAGAAAGTTTGCATAAGAAATAATTAATTAGATAGTTAAAATCAGTATGATATATAAAAGTACCATAATCTTCTTTTGGGCTTTCATTTTACATGCATTTGAAATAGCCTTTTTTTTTTTTTAAACTAAATAACAGCAAAGCTATTTGATTCCATCAAATGGGGGAATTCGTAAAGACATGTGATTATTTTAATACTAATTAAGAGAATATTTTCTTGAGTGGATGTTATGATTTTATATCTTTCAGAGTCCTTTGTATCAAATAGGTTTTACATTTAAAATATTAGATTATAAAATGGGGGGTTCTTTTTAAACGTTCAGTTCAGTTCAGTCACTCAGTTGTGTCTGAATCTTTGTGACCCCATGAACTGCAGCACACCAGGACTCCCTGTCCATCATCAACTAGTGGATTTTACCCAAACTCATATACATTGAGTCAGTGATGCCATCCAACAATCTCATTCTTTGTCATACCCTTCTTCTCCTACCTTCAATCTTTCCCAGCATCAGGGTCTTTTCAAATGAGGCAGCTCTTTGCATCAGGTGGCCAAAACGCTGGAATTTCATCTTCAACATCAGTCCTTCCAATGAACACCCAGGACTGATTTCCTTTTGGATGGACTGGTTGGATCTCCTTGCTGTCCAAGGGACTCTCAAGAGTCTTCTCCAAGACCACAGTTCAAAAGCATCAATTCTTCTGTGCTCAGCTTTCTTTATAGTCCAACTCTCACATCCATACATGAACACTGGAAAAACCATAGCCTTGACTAGACAGACCTTTGTTGACAAAGTAATGTCTCTGCTTTTTTATATGCTGTCTAGGTTAGGATTAGTGGTCATATATTAACTTCTTTAAAATAATTACCACTGAGTGTCAGCACTGTAATAACATTTTATATGCAGAGTAATTTTACAGTCACAGACTCAGGCTTCCAAAAATATGTCTTTATTTTTGTGAAACTTGATGCTGTGTTCCATCTCTAAGCCCTATTCTGTATGATGCAGACATTTAATCCAGTGGCTTCTACATGAACTCAGTCTGTTTAAGTGACTTGTTGAAATCTTCTTCTCACTATTCCCCTGCCCTTGCTCTCCTGGAGTTATCTGTCTGTAGGGTGGGAGCTGTCAACTCTTTGATCAAAGTTAGCAGTTCTCAACCCTGGTGTTCATCACCATCTACCACTGTGTTTTTGAAATATGGCAGAGCCCAAGTCTGTCATCCACGTGGCTAAAAGTCACTAATCTAAGCCTCATGGGGATCTTCTACTGCAGATCTCATCTGGTTCTATGCCCTGAGCGAATAGCAGCCTTCTCTAACTTTAATGTGTATATGTGATCCCTGAGATTTTTTTTTCTTTTTTTTAGATGTAGATTTCAGTACAGAAGTTCTGGGGCCTGAGACTCCACATTTCTAACACACACCCAGGTGATGTTGATGCAGCTGGTCTATGTACCCCACTTAAAGTAACAAGAGTGTACAGAACAAACTGAATCGATGCTTCCCAACCTTGATTCCATGTGGAAATTGCACAGGAAACTTTAAAACATAGTCATGCTTGAATATTGTTATGTGTTCAAGATTGTGATTAATTGTATCGGGACATGGTCCAGTCATTGAGAAGTTTAGAAGCCCCCAAGATTGAGAGTGTGCATGGTAGGTAATTTTCAGTTGTGTCTGATTCTTTGTTTCCCTGTCAACTGTAGCCCACCTGGCTCCTCTGTCCATGGGATTTTCCAGACAAGAATACTGTTGACTCAAAAATTATTGCTGACTTTAAAAAAATGCACAATGTGAGACTTGCAAGTTACATTTTATTTGGTGTAATATGCCCTGGAGAGGGGAAAGGCTATCCACTCCAGTATTATGGCCTGGAAAATTTCATGGACTGTATAGGCCAAGGGGTTGCAAAGAGTCGGACACAGCTGAGCAAATTTCACTTTCACTTGGTGTAAAATGAGGACTGCAGCTCAGGAGACAGCACCTCAGATAGCTCTGATAAACTGTTCTGAAGAGATATAGGGGAAGGACAATATATTTAAAGGCAGAGTATATGTAATCAATCACATTTGTAATTTAGAAAATTTCTGCTGGTCTTATGAAGATTCTGCTACTCTTGAGAAACAGTCATCACCATGAAGGATTTCAGTGCTTTTCTAGGATGAGGAGATATAAGAATTGAGCTCAAGAAATCAGTTCCTGAGAATATCTAACTGTCTGAAGACCTGTCCTGCCAGTTTTCCCAGAGCACAGAGTGACTCATTTCTGTTCTTCATCCTGAGTTCCATCAGCGGGTGTTGAAGGTCAGCAGCACATGATGTAATCCTTGTAGAGGTAGATGGCAAGCACCCATGGCAAGTGCCAATGTGTAGCTGACAATATTATCTCAGATAATCATATTTGAACAATGAAACTCAAGTAGAAGTGAATTTGTATAATCAGTGTTTACTAGATTATTTTTTTCTCTCTCTCTCTGGTTTGAAAATCCCATCCGTGGGATTTTCCAGTAATTTCAATACTTAATATTATAAGAAAATGATGATAGTGATACTACATATTTACTAATTTACCTATTCATTCATGGACTTTATATTTTTGAGCCCTACTGGTAGATCCATTTCTAGATCAAAATGCAGTATTCAAAAACAGAAACAAGACTTTATATGTGGAGTTTACATTATATTGGGAAAAATAAATATATGCAAAGTAATAAAATTATATAAATTATTGAACACTTTCTTTAGTCATAAAACAGGCTACAATGTGATGTACAGTGCCAGGTTAGAGGCAACTGCAACAAAGTGGATGACAGAAGATTTCTATAAATAAGTAGCATTGGAACCAAAATATTACTGACAATGATTAAGCTAGAAATCCACTAAACTTTCAACCACATCTACATGATCATGTCATTCTAAATCTGATTATATTTTAAAAACGTGTTGAGTCATTACTATCTTGTGCCTTGACATTTCACAAAATTGAGAACCTTTCAAACAATGTACAGAAAAAAAATTATAATGCAATATAATAAAACCATAAGAGCATAGATTCATGCTCAGAAGAATTTGCTGCTGCTGCTGCTAAGTCACTTCAGTCGTGTCCGACTCTGTGTGACCACGGAGACGGCAGCCCACCAGGCTCCCCCTTCCCTGGGGTTCTCCAGGCAAGAACACTGGAGTGGCTTGCTATTTTCTTCTCCAATGCATGAAAGTGAAAAGTGAAAGTGAAGTCACTCAGTTGTGTCCAGCTCCTAGCTACGCCATGGACTGCAGCCAACCAGGTTCCTCCATCTATGGGATTTTCCAGGCAAGAGTACTGGAGTGGGTTGCCATTGCCTTCTCTGCAAAAGAACCTATAATAACATAAATACCAAAGTTGTCCATAAATGTTAAACCTGAAGAACACATTATAGAAACTCTACATAAACATGCATATATCTTCTTCAAAATATTAACAGCAGCTGTTGAAATTTTACTATGTTTCAGATTCTGAATAGAAAGCCCATCTTCACCAAATAATATAAATATTTTATACCACACCAAAGAGGAAAGCAAAAACAAAAATACTGTACTTTTAATTTTGCATTCTTAGATAAAGTTTAGGTCTGGTGCTGAACCAAAACAAAAATCTCTTTGTCTCTTAGTTTCTCTCATTTGATTTCATTTGAAAAGTTATTCTTTCTGGATAAGGTATTTGAATTGTCTAAGCTATAAGATGGGAAATAAAACCATCAAACTCATCAGTTCATGCCTTTAAAATAGTTGTTTGTGTGTGTGAACGACTCAAGATGACTTCAAAAGAGAGCAACAATCTAAAGAATGCATAGGCTAGACTGAGGAATGTCATTCAAAAGATGGATGGGATGGGATTCTGGGTGTGGGAGTATTTACTCTTAAATCTGTGGGTATGTATTCCTGTTGTTTAGGTCACAGCTTCAGTTCCATAGTTTTGAAGCATAGCTTATACACCTATTCATTCTATAAGTTTTGTAATTTTTTATGGTGATACCTGGACTAATATAATTTTTCAAAGAATGTGTATATATTGATATTAATAAAATGACTGTACTTTTAGTTTCTTTTTTGGTTTCATTCTCTTGAGAATTTTCTGCAGGAAAATAAGTCTAATAATTTCTGATTTCAAACTAAAAGTTAACTTATTAAAATAAAGGCATTCTTCCTCTCACATCTAAAGAACACAAATCATAATTCACCTTTTTAGTATGCTGATGAATTAGTATTATTTTTCCTAAATTTGACTTAAAGTTGTTTGTGTCCTACATAGAAAAACCTCTTATCTTTATAAGCTAACAGCTTACAGGTAGAGAGCAACTATGCTGCTTACTTAGTACGTAATTATACATAAGTATATAGGAAAGGCATACACACACACACACACACACACACACACACACACACACACAAGTATATGAGTCTGAGCAAGTTCCAGGAGCTGGTGATGGACAGGGAAGCCTGGCAGGACCATGGGTCACAAAGAGTCTGACACGACTGAGCGACTGAACTGAACTGATATATGAAAGGTGAAAGATAACTGAGAACAAAGAGAGGATATATATGAAAAAATAATATTCATAGAATTCAAACAATATTATTTTCTGAACTACTGACAATGATATTAAATATGACCAAAAGGAGAGTTTATAAAAAATGACTCAGACTGCGCAACTAAAGACAATATTAATAATAGTATATATTTACCATCTACTATATATCAGAAACCAAGTTAATATTTTAACTTGCACAGTGTTATTTAATCCTCCTAATATATGTATGAGGATTGTTGGTTTAAGATATTTATATAACAGTTGTTATTATTGTTAATTAGTAATCTAGTCTTTTACTGAATACTGTAAAACATGTAAAATATTTTTAAAAGTTTCTGACACACATTAAGTTATTAGAATAGAGAAACTATATCTGTAAGAGTGGTGAAGCACAATGGTTAAGAATGGAAACTCTAATTTCACAATTTGTATGGAAATACAAAAAACCTTGAATAGCCAAAGCAATCTTGAGAAAGAAGAATGGAACTGGAGGAATTAACCTGCCTGACTTCAGGCTCTACTACAAAGCCACAGTCATCAAGACAGTATGGTACTGACACAAAGACAGAAATATTGATCAACGGAACAAAATAGAGAGCCCAGAGATAAATCTATGCACTTATGGACACATTAACTTTGACAAAGGAGGCAAGAATATACAATGCATTAAAGACAAACTCTTTAACAAGTGGTGCTGGGAAAACTGGACAACCATTTGTAAAAGAATGAAACTAGAACACTTTCTAACACAATACACAAAAATAAACTCAAAATGGATTAAAGATCTAAACGTTAAGACCAGAAAATATAAAACTCCTAGAGGAGAACATAGGCAAAACACTCTCTGACATAAATCACAGGAGGATCCTCTATGACCCACCTCCCTGAATATTGGAAATAAAAATTAACAAAGTGTACCTAATTAAAATTAAAAGCTTCTGAACAACAAAGTAAACTATAAGCAAGGTGAAAAGACAGCCTTCAGAACTGGAAAAAATAACAGCAAATGAGCAAATGACAAACAACTAAGCTCAAAAATATACAAGCAACTCCTGTGGCTCAATTCCAGAAAACCAAACAACTCAATTAAAAAATGGGACAAAGAACTAAACAGACAGTTCCCCAAAGAAAACATACAGATTGCTAACAAACACATTAAAAGATGCTCATTATCAGAGAAATGCAAATCAAACCCACAATGAGGTACCATTTCAAGCCAGTCAGAATGGCTGTGATCCAAAAGTCAACAAGCAATAAATGTTGGAGAGGGTGTGGAGAAAAGAGAACCCTCTTACACTGTTGGTGGAAATGCAAACTAGTACAGCCACTATGGAAAAGAGTGTGGAGATTCCTTTAAAAATTGCAAATAGAACTGCCTTATGATCCAGCAATCCCACTGCTGGGCATACACACTGAGGAAACCAGAATTGAAAGAGACACATGTACCCCAATGTTCATTACAGCACTGTTTATAATAGCCAGGACATGGAAGCCACCTAGATGCCCATCTGCAGATGAATGGATAAGGGAAAGCAGTGGTACATATACACAATGGAGTACTACTCAGCCATTAAAAAGAATACAATTAAATGAGTTCTAACGAGGTGGATGAAACTGGAGCCTCTTATACAGAGTGAAGCAAGCCAGAAAGAAAAACACCAATACAGTATACTAATGCATATATATGGAATTTAGAAAGATGGTAACAATAACCCTGTATGTGAGACAGCAAAAGAGAAATGGATATCTAGAACAGTCTTTTGGACTCTGTGGGAGAGGGCAAGGATGGGATGATTTGGGAGAATGGCATTGAAACATGTGTAATATCATATAAGAAACGAAATGCCAGTCCAGGTTTGATGCAGGATATAGGATGTTGGAGCTGGTGCACTGAGATGACCTAGAGGGATGGGATAGGGAGGGATGTGGGAGGGGGATTCAGGATGGGGAACACATGTACACCTGTGACAGATTCATGTTTATGTACGGTACAAACCAATACAATATTGTAATTAGCCTTCAATTAAAATAAATTTAAATAAAAAAAAACATAGTATTAAATAAACAATCATTTTAAACGTGTTCTTTTTTTTTTTTTTAAAGAATGTAAACTCCAAAGGTAATATCTGGGCTCTGTTACTTCTTCACCCTGTGATGTAGGAAAATGACTTTACTTATGAATGCCTCTAGTGCTTAGTACTAAATAAACAATCATTTTAAACGTGTTCTTTTTTTTTTTTTTTTAAAGAATGTAAACTCCAAAGTTAATATCTGGGCTCTGTTACTTCTTCACCCTGTGATGTAGGAAAATGACTTTACTTATGAATGCCTCTAGTGCTTCATCTGAGGAATATAATAATGTTTGTAACTTATAAGGCTATTCTTTTAATAAGATAATTTAAAATCATTATTAGATCTAAATATTTTCTGTTTTTGTTAATTAATTTTCCACAATTTTAAGAGATGTTTATTAGTTTTCACAATCAATGGCCAAAAAATAATTAGTAATTACAATTGCAAGCCATAATGGAAACATGATTAACCTAACAATATGAAATAATTACATATAATTTGGGAAGGGTTTCCCTTGATTGTTCAGTTGGTAAAGAACTTGCCTACGATGCAGAAGAGTTCAGTTCAACTCCTGGATTGGGAAGATCTGCTAGAGAAGGGATAGGCTACCCACTCTCATATTCTTGGGCTTCTCTTGTGGCTCAGCTGGTAAAGAATCTGTTTGTAATGTAGGATGCTGCTGCTGCTGCTAAGGTGCTTCAGTCGTGTCCGACTCTGTGCGACCCCTGAGATGGCAGCCCACCAGGCTCCTCCCTCCATGGGATTTTCCAGGCAAGAGTACTGGATTGGGGTGCCATTGCCTTCTCCAGCAATGTGGGATACCTGGGTTCTATCCCTGGGTTGGGAAGATTCCTTGGAGAAGGGAATAGCTACAACTTCAGTATTCTGGCCTGGAGATTCCATGGACTGTGCAGTCCATAGCGGTCACAAAGAATCAGACATGAGACTTTCACTCACTAATTTGAGGAGTTAAGTAGAGTGACGTGGTAAGTGGAAGTGCATACATGCACATGTTTTCATCTGCCTGGCCAGTCTATCTTTTGGTTGGTGCATTTACTCCATTTACATTTAAGGTAATTATAGATATGTATGATCCTATTGATCTTCCATGTTGGCTCAATAGTAAAGAATCCACTTGCAATGAAGAGACACAGGAGACACAAGTTTGACCCCTAGGTTGGGAAGATCCACTGGAGGAAAGCATAGAAACCCATTCCAGTAATCTTGCCAGAAAAATCTCATGATGTTGGGAGCCCCTTTAGGCATTACTGACAAAATAGAGGCACGGCCTGGAGGCATGGCCCTAAACCCCCTCCCTTTGTTCCATAGGCACGGACCCAGAATGAAGGAGTTAGGCTTTGTGATTCTGACTTGTTTTTTCCTTTCCTCAGCTGAGTGACTGAAGAGAATATTAAGGTGTTTATGTTTCTGACAGGAGCATGAGAAAGCATAAAGCCTTCTGCAGCTGTGCTCAAAGAATAATTCACAAAGTTAATCACTGACATTTGTTCAAGGACTTTTGCAAAAGAGTGTTCCAGGGTGAGCACAGAGGCCGCAGCTTGAGACCATGGGAGGGATTCCTATCTGAAGCCCATTTGTGAGAAAAGTGTTTATGGCAAATAAGTTTGCTGAATTTAGGGCTTAGGAATAATTAAAATAGAAGCTAGAGATTTAAGGATTTCTGTAATGTTACAATATTCTACTATAGCTTATAAAAATTAGGGACTTTAGAGATATTATTAGCTAGAAGCCTTTTCTAAGAAATATTTAGCTTAGGATACTAGGGGCAAACAGGGCTAAGAAAGATAAAAATTAAACTGAGGAATGTGGTATGCAGTCCAGACATTAGCAAGAGTCACAGTATATTCACAAGGACACATGAGAAAAAGTAGATAAGAGAATCACTGAAGAAGGAACTCCTTTTGAGGGGCAACAATGATTTCTGGAGAAAATAAATCTGGGTCAATGGGAACTAAAAATATCAAACCTCTGACCTAATGCTTTTGCAAAAGTATAAAAGAGAATCATAAGTTTGAAATAAACAGGCAGTCCCAAGAAAAACTGAGAGGCTGCCTCAGTTTCTCTCTCGCCAATATCGCTCACCCCTTCAGGCTAAATCCCTGGCTGCTGGAGCTGGACTCCAGCACCATGGACAGAAAAACATTGCAGGCTAAGGTCCATGGGATCACAAAGAGCTGGACATGAGCAAAGGGACTGAGAATACATGTACACACGCAAGATCCTATTACCATTTTCTTAATTATTTTGGGCTTATTTTGTGTAGGTCTTTTCCCTTTTGTTTCCTTCCTAGAGAAGTTCCTTTAACATTTGTTGTAAAGCCGGTTTGGTGGTGCTGAATTCTCTGAACTTTTGCTTCTCTAAAAAGCTTTTGATTTCTCCATCACGTCTGAAGGAGAGGCTTGCTGGGTAGAGTATTCTTGGTTTTAGTTTTTTTCCTATTTTCACTTTAAATATATCCCTTCTGTCTTACACAGTTTCTGTTGAGAATAGGTTGATAAGCTTCTGGGAGTTTCTTTGTATGTTGTTGTTGTTTTCCCATTGTTGCCTTTACTATTTTATCTTTATCTTTAATTTCTGTCAGTTTGATTACTATGTGTCTTGGGGTGTTCCTCCTTGTGTTTATTCTGACTGGAACTCTCTGCTTCCTGGACTTGATAAGACTATTTCCTTTCCCATGTTAGAGAAGGTTTCAGGTATTAACTCTTCATATATCTTCTCAGGTCCTTTCTCTCTCCTCCTTCTGGAACTCCTATAATGCAAGTACTGAAGTGTTTAACATTGTCCCAGAGGTCTCAGGCTACGTTCACTTTTCTTTCATTCTTTGCTCTATATTTGGTTCTACAGCAGTGTTTTCCACCATTCTATCTTCCAGGTCCTGCATCTATTCGTCTGCCTCAGTTATTCTGTTATCGATTCCTTCCACTGTATTGTTCATCTCTGTTTGCTTGCTCTTTAGTTCTTCTTAGTCTTTGGCAAACATTTCTTGCACTATCTCCATTTTTTTTTTTAACCAACATTCTGATGCATCTTCACTATCATTATTTTGAATTCCCTTTCTGGAAGGTTGTCTATATCTATGTCATTTAATTGTTTTGTCTGGGGTTTTATTTTGTCCCCTTCATAATCCTCAATTAACTTAGTCTTCTGATTAACTTTCTGTGATGTGGTTTTTGTTATAGCCACTGTGAGATTGTAATTCTTCTTGCTTTTGTCCCTCTGTTCATTTTTAGAAAAATAATTATCTGTTATGTTAATTTAGTTTAATAATATATGCATTGTTTTACATTTTATTCATTTCTTTTAACATTTTACTGCAGCAAGATATAAAAAAAACATATCATTTTATTAATTTTTAAGTGTATATTTTAGTGGCATTAAGTAAATTCACATTGTTGTGTAACCATTGACAACATTCATGTCCAGAAATTTTTTCATCTTCCCAAATTAAAACTTTATACTCTGCAATAACTCTCCATCTTCCGCTCCCCGCACCCACTGGTGACCATCATTTTGCTTTCTATCTCTTTGAATTTGCCTGTTCTATGTACCTCATATTCTTTTTGAACAGTTTTCTTAGCTATTGATTACATTTTTCATTTTTTGCCCACTCTTTAGTTTTAATAATATTTTCTCATCTAAGATAAGCCTTAAAGAGAAAAAAAAGATAAATGTAGTCAAGCATCCATTCTACAAGATCACTTATCCTAGGTTCCTCTTGTCATTTAGAAAACACTTTAGATACTATTCTTCATTTATTTATGTTCATATTAAAATACACATAAGAAAAGCCCACTGCTATATTTAAGGGGGCAATATACTACTAATGAACATGTTAAAAACTTGATTTTTTGGACAATATTTCTAGTGCAAATTAGGCCAAAAAACTACCATAAATACATTGAAATTAACAGAAGAACAATAAGGATATACACTGCTGAATTGAAATTAGTTAAGTATGTGGGCCTCAAGTCTTGCCAAATGATGCATTATTATTTGACTTTTTATCATTGTAATAAATTGCTTTTTGAAAAAAAAATACATGATGCAACATCACACATTTGCTAATCCTATGCAAAAAATAATCTATGGCAAATCTACAAAATTTTTCCCCCTCTGGTTTAAATATATATGCTAGCTCCCAGAAATTCATAGTATATTAAAACCAAAAACATATGAGCTTTTTTATTCACTAATTCACACTCTAGCTCTGGTAGGTCCAGAAAATTTGTTTGAGGAGACAGCCTTCTGAATATAGCAGACTGAAGAACTAGGGGTATGAATTTGCTGCCCTGTCCAGATTCCATAATGCAGCCTTTAAGGAAGCTGGATTTGGGCAGCCATGCATTTCTCCACTCAAGGAAGAGAGAAATTACACCAATTCAAGGTAACATTTTATTGATGGTTTGCTGTTAAACAACTCAGAATATATATGGAAGAGTGTTACTAGGCAGCAACCTCATCTTTCCACTGCTGAGAAGTGCAGTGAGAAATGAGAAAATAGCCCAAAATTTATCTCTCATAAAGCTTTTATATGTGTAGGTAAGTATACACAAAGTAGAGTCATGTTAAGTATGAAAGAGATATTAGATATTAAAAATAATATTAGAGATATCAAAACATTTTAGAAAATTCTACCACAATTTGGAGACTGGTAAAATTGTATGGCTGAGTGATTCACATCTATAAAGGTAAATTTGCACATAATAAAAAATCAACCATGATTGACAAAATACAACTGAAATAATGAAATTAGAGTTGATATTCTTAATACACAAAGGTAGGTATATAGAGATATGAGAATCTTTAAAACTTGATCAAGGATTAAAAACAATAGACATGCTCAGACATAATAGGAGAAGTAAAAGAGAAAAATAGAGGCAAATACGCATATTCACAATGCTAATGTTCCTCAAATTCTGTTGCAATGCTTCTTAGTTTTTTCATTTAGCCGTATCTTCTGAATTAGAGTCTGTGTTAGGCTCTTTGAGGTGCCATAATGAAATGCCAGAGACTGGAAAGCATAAAGACAGAAATTTCTTTTCTCACAGTTGTGGGAGGTGAAAGTCCAGGACCTGGATACCAGCATAACTGGTGAATGCTCTCTTTGTGTAAGAATGGCCTTCCCTCAGGGGCCAAAGGTGGCTCAGATGGTAAAGTGTCTGCCTATGATGCGGGAGACCTGGGTTTGATCCCTGGGTTGGGAAGATCCCTTGGAGAAGGAAATGGCAATCTACTTCAGTATGATTGCCTGTAAAATCCCATGGACAGAGGAGTCTGGTAGGCTATAGTCCATGGGGTTGCAAAGAGTCAGACACAACTGAGCAACTTCATACATTCACAAGAATGGCTTTCCCTCAGTGCAGGCACATGAAGAGAGAAAGACAGAGACAGACAGAGGGAAGATCTTCTTCTTATAAAGCCATCAATCCTATTTGATTAGGACTCTATGCTTGTATTTCATGTAACTTTAATTGCTACTTAAAAAGCTTATCTCCAAGTACAGTCACATTAAGGGGTTAGATCTTCCACATATTAATTTTGTGGAAACATGGTTGAATTAATAGCAGAATCTCTTTGGGAGAGAATGGATCAGTTTAACTCCTTTATTTATTTAGCACAGTCTCAATATATGTAATACATACTTATAAAAGCAAACACACTAACTTTGCAAATGGTCAGTTTAATGTGAAACAAGAGAGCAAATTATTTACATGTATAAGAAAATACTCTGCAATTTTATCATTAAATGAAAGGTTAAAATGGTATTATCTTACCACATTGTAATTAACTTTTCTGAAACATTCAATATTTTCAGAAACTTTAAAAGAACTATTCTTAAAATAATTTCCTTTAGAATAAATCTATCCTAAAGAAAAATAACCA
>SJYC01084707.1:0-78194 GCA_006408675.1 Madoqua kirkii
TTGGGTGTTCATATTTGACAGTTTTAAGGTGTGAGTAAGTGTGTATGTTTCAGACCCAAGTAGGTGATTTTCTGGGAGAAAGCATGAAGTTCAACAAGGAGGTGATGTATGCCTATGTGGACCAACTAGACTTCTGTGAAAAGGAGTTTGTCTCAGCCCTGCGGACATTTCTAGAAGGTTTCCGCCTACCTGGAGAAGCTCAAAAGATTGATCGGCTAATGGAGAAGTTTGCTGCAAGATACATAGAGTGCAACCAGGGGTGAGCACCGCGTCTGTGTTTTTCCCTCCTCAGAGCATCAGTCTTACTGTGGTTGGGGGTTCGGTTCCATCTCTTTAAATCTGTGTCCAGCCACTGAGGCTTCTGTTCACTCTGCACCAGCAGGCACTGTGCTGAGGGATTATCTCACGTAAGAGCTCCTGTTTTGTTTTTTTTTTAAACATGAGCATTGTGTAAATTTAATGTCTACAACATTTGATACATTTATATATTGTATTGCGGCTTCCCTGATGGCTTAGATGGTAAAGAATTTGCCTGCAATGTAGGAGACCCGTTTGATCCCTGGGTGGGGAAGATCCCATGGAGAAGGGAATGGTTACCCTCTCCAGTAGTCTTGCCTGAAAAATTCCAGGGACAGAGGAGCCTGGCAGGCTGTCCATGGCGTCACAAAGAGTCAGACACAACTAAATAACTAACGTAATATGGTTGCCATGGTAGTGATGATTAGCCTCTCTGTCATCTCATGTTAACTATTTCTTTTTATTTTTTGGAAGAATTAATATCTAGAAGAGAAGGCAATGGCACCCCGCTTCAGTACTCTTGCCTGGAAAATCCCATGGACGGAGGAGCCTGGTGGGCTGCAGTCCATGGGGTTGCTAAGAGTCGGACACAACTGAGCGACTTCACTTTCACTTTTCACTTTCATGCATTGGAGAAGGAAATGGCAACCCACTCCAATGTTCTTGCCTGGAGAATCCCAGGGACGGGGGAGCCTGGTGGGCTGCCGTCTATAGGGTCGCACAGAGTCAGACACAATTGGAGGGACTTAGCAGCAGCAGCAGCATTGCTAGCTATCGGTGCTTTAGTGATATGAAACATTGTAGCATATTAAAAAGTTAGTTTCTTTTCTTTGGTTCACATCTCTTTTGGTCTTTTTTGTTTGTTTTTAAATTTAATTAATTTATTATTTACTTATTTTTTTCTTAACTAGGTTTTTTAGACTCTGGATTATTAGTTATCATTAAGTGGCGATGGAAGCATCTGGGGAGCAGTCAGCTGCTTTGCAGGAAGTGTGTCTCCCTGAGCCCTATTGCTGCCATCCAGCCTTGTCTCTGTCCATATTCTCATATCCGAAATCTTTTTTGTTTTTTAGGCAAACTCTGTTTGCTAGTGCTGACACTGCATATGTCCTGGCATATTCAATTATTATGCTAACTACAGACTTGCACAGCCCTCAGGTAACATATTTTAATGACTTAAATACTACAGTAGCTAAATAAATAACTATTTGGGCCCTTGGATGTCTCCTAAGTGGATTCTTCATTTTTTAAAAATTTCAGGTAAAAAATAAAATGACGAAAGAGCAGTATATTAAAATGAATCGGGGTATCAATGATAGTAAAGATCTACCTGAAGAATATCTCTCAAGCATCTATGAAGAATAGAAGGCAAGAAAATTGCGATGAAAGAAACAAAAGAACACACAATTGCCACCAAATCTACTAAGCAGAGTAAGGTCTAATGGCAAATATTTCTCAGTTCCAATGTTCAGGTGTATCAGAATGCATGATTAAGTCCCCTGGTGACAGATTTAATTTGCATTATCTAGCTATCTGAATAAGAAATGTGATTAAATTAGTAATTGTGATTACATTGATAAGTATCACTTAACTTCTTACTAGATTTGCAGTTAGTTACAAGAGGGAATTTAAAATAATCTGAGAGCTAAATTACTCCCAAAAAATGTTTCTTAAAACTTTGCTGTAACACCAGCGGTGATTGTGTCAACCTTGATTGGAATTCTCCTACTTAAGACCCCTGCGAAGCTGTCAGTCTCGTTGGTGAGGCAGCAGCGTGTCCGGTTTAGAGCGCAGGCTCTGTTGCCACACTGTCTGAATTCAGGTCCCAGCTCTGCTGCTTGTTAGCTGTGTGACCCTGGGCAAGTTATTTAATGTTTCTGTGCCTCATTTCCCATCAGTGAAATGGCAGTAATACTTGTTACAGGCTCAGAAAGTGGCCCTCATGAGGAGAATTTGTGAGTTAATTGCTGTAAATCTTTTGAAACAGAGCCGGGCACATAGCAAGCACTCGGTGAGTGTTAGCTGTTGTTTCTCTTATTTGTTTGTAGGCGTCGCTAGTGAAAAGCAGCGACGGCTACTATACAACTTGGAGATGGAGCAGATGGCGAAAACAGCCAAAGCTCTGATGGAGGCCGTGAGCCATGCCAAAGCCCCGTTTACGAGCGCCACTCACTTGGACCACGTCCGGCCAATGTTCAAAGTGAGTATATGGATAAGTGCAGACATAGCTGAACCTGATTCTAGAGTTGATAAGCCAGAAGCTCACCAGTGAGTTTATAATGGTGAAGAGATTGGGGAGGGGAAAGGCCACGTCTGGTGTTTCTCTCTGACTAGTAACTAAAGCGAGTCCTTCCTGGAAGCCCCATGGTGGTGCTGGGGATGCATCAGCCTGGACTCAGCAGTCAGGGCATCTACTTTAAGCCCTGCCTTTGCCGCTTTGTTGCTCTGGGACTTGGATCAGGTTATTCAGCCTCTCTGTCTCCATCATCTGTGAAATGGGTCCTGCAGGGCTGCTGGGGGGATTGAATGAATTAATTATGCAAGCAAAAGAGACAGTTTTATCGTGATATCTCATCTTGGTGGCCTCAAGGTTAGCCTATAGGAAGACATTAGGTAGAAGTAAAAGACATATCCTTGGGATTTCCTGGTGGTCCAGTGATGGAGGCTCCATGCTCCCACTGCAGGGGGCACAGGTTCAGTCCTCAGCAGGGGAGCTAAGACCCCACATGCCAGTTGGTGCAGCCAAAAACAAAAAGACAGTATCCTAAGTTCTCTATTTTTTAAATGTCTAGAAAAGGTACATGTTCTAAATATATAGCACTCATGTTTTCTCAAGTTTTTAAAGTAACTGCTGATATCCTGTTGATCACTTCTAGATTTTTGTGTGCTTTTATTTTCAGGGAATTCACAAGAAAGTTGGAGGAAAAATAAACTTTTAAGTAATCTGAATTAGGAAGCTTTCAATAAGCTAAGTTGATAGAACCTAAGTTGCTTATAGATTTTACTTTGCATGCCAACCTCTGACTGACAATAGATGCCTGCTGCACCATGTAAAGGATTCTCCAGCCCTGATTAGACTAAGCAGGGAGTGGGATCTCTGATGGATTAGTGATGTCTGCCATGAGTACAGTAGACGTGGTGGTGGCTGAGTAGCCACGTATGTGCCACCCTTCCTTTAGAACTGTGCGTTTAGTAAATGGCATGCTATAGTGATGGCTTTGACTCCGGTTTAGGAGGAATTTTTATTTCCTGTTGTGAATGAATCAGAATAGCCATGAACTTGACATCCTGGCTGTGCTTATAACTAACAGTGTGGCGGCCTCTAAGTGCTCTTCCACACTGAGATTCCAGACATTTTCAAAACCTTCCTCCCTTGGTAGCTGGTGTGGACACCGCTGTTGGCAGCCTACAGCATCGGACTGCAGAACTGTGACGACACTGAGGTGGCCTCGCTGTGTTTGGAAGGCATCCGGTGTGCGATCCGGATTGCCTGCATCTTTGAATGCAGGTGGGTGTACGTTAGCACAGCTCCAGAGAAACTGGTGGGCTGTGTTCTTCAGGATTCGGCAAAATTTAGAAATGATCAGATATTTCCAATTAGCTGAAAACTTCTCAAAAGACACCTTACTCATGCCCACTGAGAGGAAGACGACAGATTTGTGCTGGCAACAGCCTGATTGGGGGAAGAATTGGCAATTTGGATTAAGAACCATTTTTGAAGGTAGGTGGGTGTCCAAGCTACTTAATTGGACTTGACAAAGCAGCCTTCCTATCCATCTGGCTAGGTGCCCGGTGCTGGAAATAGTGTTTTTCCTTTTAAAACCAGCTTATTTTAATTTCCCTTATTTCCAGGTCTTCTCTAGGGGAAATAAGTAGTTCAGTGGAAAATGAATGTGTCTGTAAATCTTTTGGGTCTTCAGAAATTGAGGCAAATAAGCAAAATGCAATTCTAAACTTCTATGAACTCAGGAAGTTTTCAGTTTCATATATCCTAAATCACTAAGAATTTGTACCCCTCTATTTGGGAAACCTCAGTCTTCTGTTCCCACGTATCTTACAGATAGACATTTTCTTTTGTATCAAGACCCCGGGTTCGGACTGCAGACAGTCTGGGTTTCAAACCTCACCTCTGCTGCTTCTCTAGCCTAATGTTGGTCTAGCCACCTCCTCCCTGAGTCTCTGTTTATTTCCTCATTTGCAAACTTGAGATAATAGACCAACTTGCAGGACTGTTGTAGAAATCAGCGTTTACCTGACAGCCTTAGCATTCAGCAGATTGCTCCGCTGCTCCCTCAGAAGGGAGGTCAGTGGCAGAGGAGAGGCTAGTCCTCAAACGTGCGATGAGGTATTTGGGTAGTGGGAGGACAGAGGCATGGAGTACCAGGTGTGGCCCAGGTGTGTTAATGTCCATACAACCTGTCGCCACGCGCACGGGAGGCAGAGGAACTGGTGCTCAGTCCCTTCCATGCGAGACCCGTCTCACCCAGGCCGGGGTCTCAGCGTCCCCTCCCTGCTTCCCTTGCAGCTGGAACGAGATGCCTATGTCCAGGCCCTTGCACGCTTCTCCCTGCTGACGGCCAGCTCCAGCATCACGGAGATGAAGCAGAAGAACATTGACACCATAAAGACGCTCATCACTGTGGCTCACACTGACGGCAACTACCTCGGGAATTCCTGGCACGAGGTGAGTGTCTCTGAAAGCCCAATGGTTGCCTTTTCTCAGTGAGGATGAGCCCCAGCTTTCCTTCAGTTCCGAGTCCATCTCTCTTGGGTCGACTCTGTTTCTCTCCAGTCAAGCCTTGCTTTAACTCTGGGTTTTGTCTTACTCCCTGTGTTCCTCATTTATCAGAAAGTCAGCCTCCTTGGGGCTGCGGTGAGGGAAACACCTCAGGTCCACCACCTCACCAAGTGCCCCCTGACACTTGGTGCCCATCACCAGTGCCTATGCGGAGCAGGCCTCTGTCGTAGCCGCTTTCTTCCCACATCAGCGCCTCTTTCCCCAAGTCCTTACGCCCCTCCTGAGAGCTCTCACTGCAGGGAGTGAATTTAAAACCAAGTACAGAGCCCAGTTTCTCTCCCAAATGTAGCAAAAAGGACAAGGTCAGCATCTAACGTGAGCCATGAGGAAGGCTGCCAGCAGGCCACTTTTTTTGTTGTTAAACTAAACCATGTTCTAAGAGTTTCCTCTAAGGACATACTTACCCATGTGTCCAGATAGGTGTTTGAAAGGTCATGCATCAAAATTTTAGTTGTTGTAGGGAGAGAATAGATGAAGGACAGCCTAGATTATCCCATCAATGAGAGATTAATCTTTAATAAAAAAGTGTGGTGTACCACTCCTTCAGAGAAAGCAGTGGCACCCCACTCCAGTACTCTTGCCTGGAAAATCCCATGGACGGAGGAGCCTGGTGGGCTGCGGCCCATGGGGTTGCTACGAGTCGGGCACAACTGAGCGACTTCACTTTCACTTTTTGTTTTGCTGCATTGGAGAAGGAAATGGCAACCCACTCCAGTGGAGAATCCCAGAGATGGGGGAGCTTGGTGGGCTTCTGTCTCTGGGGTCGCACAGAGTTGGACACAACTGAAGCGACTTAGCAGCAGCAGCAGCAGCATGCAGCCGAGATCCCACATGCCTCTTGGCCAAAGAACAAAATATAAAGCAGAAGCAATATTGTAACAATTCAATAAAGACTTTAAAAACCATCCACATCAGAAAAAAATATTTAAAAGAAAAAAAGATACTGTTTCTGAAAGGAGAGACAGCCAGCATTACATGCTCCCTGATGGACCGACACGATACCACTTAAGAAATGTTCTTGCCTAAAACTCCAGCCTGAGTCAGTTCAAGCCTCCACTGCTTATTTAAAGGAAATGTAGGGGTTGGAGGAGCATGGTAAGTGGCATCATGAGAACACAGCCTGTGAACTGTGGGATACGACAGACTCTCAGCAAATGACCAGGTTCTTCAACAAATAAATTGGAAGAAAAATAGTAGAGGGCTGAGGGAGAGAAGGAAACAGAGAGAGAGAAGTCTCTTTCTGTAAAGAAACCAGAGAAAAACCGATAAATATGCTATTGAAGGCGGTCTTTAATACTTTGATCACAATGTATTAAATTAAAAAATCACTGCATAAGCATGGTGCGGCATCGTCCTTCATGCCAGGCATACACGGAGAATGGGGCTTGGAAAGATAAGCGAGCACGTTAGCATCCTCTCTGTGTGATAGAATTATGGAGACGATTTATTTCCTTCAGTTCTACTTTCTAATTTCGCTACCGCCTGAAGGTATTACTTTTTGTTTTAGAGGGAAAACTGAGTAGAGTAGAGGCTCGGGTGTGGAGAGTGGTAGGCCTGTGATGACCTGGGAAGGAAGCTGCTGGCAGCCCCCTGCCGCCACAGGGAGCGCACAGTTCAGGGCGAGGGCCCGGGGCCAGACAGCTGGTCTGGGTGTCCGCCTCTTCTGCCTGTACGACATGGCAAGTTACTTAGTGTTGAGCCTCATCTTCCTCCTCGGTGCAACCTTCAGAGGGTTGTTGAGAGAAGGAAAGGAATTAACAGGTGGAAAATGGATTAGAACTGAATTTGGCAAGAAGAGAAGGAAATGGCAGCCCAGTCCAGTATTCTTGACGAGAAGCCATGGACAGAGGAGCCTGGTGGGCTGCAGCCATAGGGTCGCAGAGAGTCGGTCGTGACTGAAGTGACTTAGCACACACACGAGCTTAGTAGCTCTCAGCTGTTAGTCACCATCATCATCGTGGCACATTCCTTGGTCGTTTTTCACCCTGTCGTTCCTTCTCTGTCACCACTCTGAAGTACTCCATATTAGAAGACATGGGAGGGGTAGGTTGTCATTGTTTTGAGTTGTGTGCTTGATTAATAAATTATTTCCTGTTTCCCGAGGAATCAGTGTACCCTAATGAATCAGTAGATAGCTTGCTCTCTCCCCTAGAACTTTCTTTTTCTTTTAACTAACAGATACGTTAATGTGGGGCCCCTGCCAGTTGCCGAATGTACAGCGGCATCTGGAGATGTTGACTCAACCAAAAAAAAAAAAAGCCATCACTGATTTGATGGTCAGACACTCTGAGAAGTCAGGTTGGTATCAGTAAGTCCTTGGCCACAGGTGTAACATACATATCCCAGCTTCTGGAAAACGGAGGTCATTAGCAGCTTACTAGTAATAATTTAATAGTATGACACATGGACTTTCTGTGGTTCATTCGAGTGCCTGTCTTAGTCAAGGGGAAGGCAGTTTCTAAGTGAAAATCCTCAGCAGTGCTCCGTGCTGTCGTGGAGTCCCATACTCTGGGACTGGGTTATAAGGTCACCATGGAAAGCAAAACTCAGCCGTAGTCAGAAGTCCCCAAGGAAATTCCCTAAGAAGGGTTTACCTGGAGATGTATGTGCCATCCCTCCTCAAGTTTCAAGTAGCCATTTTTTGCTGCAGCAGAAGTTGAAGCTGGTCTCTATTCAGATAGCTCCAGGTGGGATGGGAGAGGGCCTGTGTGGATGTGGCTTCTCCAGCGCCTGAGCCACCCCACGGGGCGAGGAGATCGTCTTTTCTCCTACCGCCCACCCATGCCAGGGCACGCCCTCATTTATTCCGTTAACCAGAAAATAATCGCCAAGTGCTGGGGATTCAGCAGTGAACAAGATAGAGTTAATGCCCTGTTGGCACAAAAGACAGAGATAATTACGTGACATAATGCCGGAAAGTAAGTACTCAAGAGAAAAAACAAAACTGCATGGCCAGGGATGGTGATGGGGAGGGTGTGGTCGCAGGTGGCTGAGGGAGGTCTCTGGGGACACAGGTCTGCGCTGGGAGTCTGAGGGGTGAGCCATGGCGAGGAGCGACAGGAACACGCTCAAGCATGAGGAACAGCCAGTGCGCTGTCATCTGAGGGAAAGGGTGGAAGGAGGTGGGGGTGGCTGAGGGGGCAGGAACGCCGTGGTGGCCGGAGTCCCCACTCTGATCAGACGCTCTGTCTGTGTGGAGCGCTCGTTTAAATTTGCAGAAATGGACATCCGTCTCGCCTCCCTGTTGTACTAGTTGTTCTGCTCATTTTCTCTTTCTGTTTTTAATGGTTTAAAAAATAAAGTAATGAGATCTGTCTTCCAGACCCACACTCAGGGGTTGCCTAGCCAGAAGTAGGGAAGCCAGCCTGAATCTCTCAAGATATTATCCTCTCCTGAAAGGCCGCAGGTTTCAGAGAACTCTGTAATGACTGAGCTAAGGGAGCATTCCCCTTTTTGGCCAATGAAGCGGGGACTCATCTCTTCACACCCTCTTTCCTCAGATCTTGAAGTGCATCAGCCAGCTGGAGCTGGCTCAGCTGATAGGAACCGGTGTGAAGACACGCTACCTGTCTGGCTCCGGCCGTGAGAGAGAAGGGAGCCTCAAGGGCCACGCGCTGGCGGGAGAAGAGTTCATGGGCCTTGGCCTCGGTAAGGCGCCAGGCCCCCCAGCTGGCCGCTGCGGATTCACCAGTTAACAGGCACGAAGCCCTAGTCTCGTCAGGACCGTAGATCACCCGTTTCTTGCGTGCCGGCTGACAGGATGCCTGTTAACAGAGTGGAAGTGCCGTCTCAGCTCTCTCAGTTGTGATCGAACTGTCGAGTAAATGCTAATTTTATCGACATCAGCAGGGTGCATCACTTTTCTTTCTATGCATATAAGTATGTTGAGGGGTGGGAAGCCATCTGGTGCTCAAGGAGTGGGTGTGTATATCTTCAGATCTCAAATAAATTCAACCTCTCTTCCCTGTTCATTTGGGAGGCTTATATTAATAGGTATTCTTATGAAAGTAGGGTTATTTCTGGTGATACATTGAACTGAGAGACTCTGTTGTCAGTGATACAATGATAACAGTAAAAAAGGGCAGACATGCCAGGCCACATTCTAAGCACTCAGTTTGTATATTTTAAATCATTTACTCCTTGTAAATGAGATTGGGGCTATTATCCCCATTTTGTAAATGAGATAGGTAAGGCACAGGGTGGATGAAGTGCTATGAACAAGGTGCCATTTGGAGGAAGGAGCAGAGGTAGGTTTCAAGCCCAGGCCATTTGATGCAGAGAGCAGACTCCGAGGTCCCATGGAACACTGGTTGACGTCGTTCAGTTAAAAGTACAAACTCCGAACACGGGGGAAGGGTAACAGCACCTTCTTCTCGGGGTGTATGTCAGGATGACTGAAGTAGAGCGCCTCCGGTCTTCAGGTTTAAACCGTTACATGTTCTAGGAGCTCTCAGTTATATCAGTCAACTTGAATTTGTTTTTCTAAACACAGACATTTAATACTATAAAAATACAGAAGACTGTCATGACAGGGAGATGGATGGTAAAGGAAGAGAGAGAACTTGTATAAGAACATACTCTAAATGCAAAAATGCCAAAACCAGAGTTAGTTTTATTCTGCCATCATCAGAGGGTTTTTTATTTTTTTGCTTGCAAACCAGTCTCACAGTCTCTTGTCTGTGCACGCTGATCTCACAGGATACTCGGTTCTCTTGACTGGACTGTTTCAGAAGCACTATTGCTTTTGTGCACTGTGTTTCAGGTAATCTGGTGAGCGGCGGAGTGGACAAGAGACAGATGGCCAGCTTCCAGGAGTCAGTCGGCGAGACCAGCTCTCAGAGCGTGGTGGTGGCTGTGGACAGGTAGTGGATTTGTTCTCCAGGGAAGCTGGGCCAAACAGCGCCTTGGCGCCTTCTGTGTAGTGCTGGGTGTGGAGGATCCCTAGGCTGTTTGACTGTCGTGTTTCACCCCAGATCGCTCAAACTGAGCAGGAGTAAAAGCGGCACGTGGGGCCCCCAGCTGCTAATCGCCTGCACGTTCACTTGGATTTTCATCTTGAACTGCTGCAGCCTTTTTAAAAACTATATGTTGGGGAATTCCTTGGCAATCCAGTGGTTAGGACTCTACCCCCTCACTGCCTAGGGGTTGGGTTCAGTCCCCAGTCGGGGAACTAAAATCCCACAAGCCTTGCAGCACTGCCAATAAATAAATAAAATTATAACCTCATCTTTGTGACCAAATTATGTCAGAAACAAGAGTTTTTGCTTGTTCTAATGTTTTGAATTTCCTTGGTTTAGAAGTTACTTTTTAAAAAATTTCGAAAAGAGTATTGAATTTAAAGCTTGTAAATGAGAGTTGGCCAGGTTGACATTTCCGTTTCTTTTTCTTCACAACCTTTCAGTTGTTTCTGTTTACTTAAAACGTGACCTAAACATCCAAGAGCAATAGAGATATTCTCATTTGAAGATACTCATTATGTTGTTTAGTTGCGAAGTCATGTCCAACTCTCTTGCAACTACCTGGAATATACCCACCAGGCTCCCCTGTCCATGGGATTTCCCAAGCAAGAACACTGGAGTGGGTTGCCATTTCCACACTAGGGCTTAAAATAGGAATTTCCTTAGAAGTAAAAAAAACTCCTGAAAATTGCTATTGAAAGATCATATACATTACATATAAATACTTTCAGATAATAGCAGTATAGAATTTATGACAAAATTTGTATTACTGTCAGAACAATTTTCTTAGTATTTTAAACTCTTAAAAGCGTCTGCCTCTAATGTGGGAGATCTGGGTTCGATCTCTGGCTCGGGAAGATCCCCTGGAGAAGGAAATGGCAACCCAGTCCAGTATTCCTGCCGGGAGAATCCCGTGGATGGAGGAGCCTGGTGGGCTACAGTCCACGGGGTCGCAGAGAGCCGGACACGACTGAGCGACTTCACTGACTCAGCATGTTTTGACCATCTTGCTCCTGCTGCTTTTTCCCTTCTCTCCAATAGAAATACTGTCCGTGACACACTTCTGTTGAGTTTTCCCCATTTTTTCCTCTTAGGTTTGGGCTGATAGAACAAAATGTTTGTTCCACTATTAACCGCACGTTTCTTCCCTGTTTGTCTGCCTTAGCGAGATAGTGGACAGTAGTAGCTTGTCTAGCACCTTTCTGTGTGCTTATATTTCTTAAATTGAGACATAATTCATACCTCCTAAGACTTGCTCTTCTAAAATGTACATACAGGCAGTGGTTTTTAGCATATGCAGAGTTGTGCAGCCATCTAATTTCAGAGCTTTTTCAAATAAATAAAATTATAACCTCATCTTTGTGACCAAATTATGTCAGAAACAAGAGTTTTTGCTTGTTCTAATGTTTTGAATTTCCTTGGTTTAGAAGTTACTTTTTAAAAAATTTCGAAAAGAGTATTGAATTTAAAGCTTGTAAATGAGAGTTGGCCAGGTTGACATTTCCGTTTCTTTTTCTTCACAACCTTTCAGTTGTTTCTGTTTACTTAAAACGTGACCTAAACATCCAAGAGCAATAGAGATATTCTCATTTGAAGATACTCATTATGTTGTTTAGTTGCGAAGTCATGTCCAACTCTCTTGCAACTACCTGGAATATAGCCCACCAGGCTCCCCTGTCCATGGGATTTCCCAAGCAAGAACACTGGAGTGGGTTGCCATTTCCACACTAGGGCTTAAAATAGGAATTTCCTTAGAAGTAAAAAAAACTCCTGAAAATTGCTATTGAAAGATCATATACATTACATATAAATACTTTCAGATAATAGCAGTATAGAATTTATGACAAAATTTGTATTACTGTCAGAACAATTTTCTTAGTATTTTAAACTCTTAAAAGCGTCTGCCTCTAATGTGGGAGATCTGGGTTGGATCTCTGGCTCGGGAAGATCCCCTGGAGAAGGAAATGGCAACCCAGTCCAGTATTCCTGCCTGGAGAATCCCGTGGATGGAGGAGCCTGGTGGGCTACAGTCCACGGGGTCGCAGAGAGCCGGACACGACTGAGCGACTTCACTGACTCAGCATGTTTTGACCATCTTGCTCCTGCTGCTTTTTCCCTTCTCTCCAATAGAAATACTGTCCGTGACACACTTCTGTTGAGTTTTCCCCATTTTTTCCTCTTAGGTTTGGGCTGATAGAACAAAATGTTTGTTCCACTATTAACCGCACGTTTCTTCCCTGTTTGTCTGCCTTAGCGAGATAGTGGACAGTAGTAGCTTGTCTAGCACCTTTCTGTGTGCTTATATTTCTTAAATTGAGACATAATTCATACCTCCTAAGACTTGCTCTTCTAAAATGTACATACAGGCAGTGGTTTTTAGCATATGCAGAGTTGTGCAGCCATCTAATTTCAGAGCTTTTTCATCACCCCATAAGAAGCCCCACATTTTTACAGTTCCTGTAACCACTAGTACACTTCCTGCCTTTGTGGATCTGCTGATTCTGGACATTGTTTGAATTGTTTTATTTTCCCCTTTCAAGTATGTCTTTTTTGCCCATGATTTTGGGGCTCTTTTGTTAGTTGCCAAGTCCTTTCCAACTCTTATAGCGTCCTCTGTCCATAGGATTCTCCTGACAAAAATACTGAAGTGGGTTGCCACTTCCTTCTCCAGGAGATCTTTCCGGACTAGGGATCAAACCAAGTCTCTTGCACTACAGGAGGACTCTACCACTGAGCCACCAGAGAAGCCCTTCTGTTGTTAAACACAAATATATTTACAATTACTAGATTTTCTTCACATATTAAATCATTTATCATTGTAAAATATTCTTTGTCTGTAGTAATGACTCCAGTTTTAAGTTTATATTGTCTGATATCAGTATGGCTACTCTTGTTTCTCTTTTTGTTAACTGTTTACATGTGATTTTTTTTTCACACTTTTACTTTCAGCCTATTCGGGTTTGAGTCTAAAGAGAGATTGGCAGGAGGGATTAAAATAAAAATGGTCTAAATATATGCTGTCTAAAAGACTCAGCCATTTTTCTTGAATAAATATTGTCCAAGGCTTTGGTAATTTTCAGAGTTCAGATCTGAAAAATTTGCTACATTTCTGTCCGGTTTTTGGTTGCTCTTATGGAGGAACAGCTTTTTAAAGGTCCTCAGTCTGCGTTCCCCCTGCTGCGGAACACCGTATCCCACAGTCGTATTTTGACTTGCCCCGTCCTTTCGATGCTGCTTTTCTCTTCCTACCAGTATAGGCGTTTCTGCTCTCAGTGCCCCTCGTTGCCCAGTTCTGTGCCTCTCATGCCTCATAATCTATTTCAGTGGAGTGCCAAACCTGAAATGTTTCCTTTTTGTCTTTTCTGAGTGTTTGAAATTGAACCTTCATCTTCCAAATTTAATTTTTATTATATCTGGAATTTTCTTCCTAGGATTTTTACTGGCTCTACCAGGCTGGATGGAAACGCGATAGGTAAGTATTTGACTCACCTGTGACAACTTCAGAGCCTCCTGTCATAACTGTCTGACCATCACTAACGCGGCCTCTCGTGTGTTGTTGGGTCTGGCCTGTAGTTGACTTTGTCCGCTGGCTGTGTGCCGTGTCCATGGACGAGCTGGCTTCCCCCACCACCCCCGCATGTTCAGCTTGCAGAAGATCGTGGAGATCTCTTACTACAACATGAATCGGATCCGACTGCAGTGGTCCCGAATATGGCATGTGATCGGAGATCACTTCAATAAGGTAACTCTTGAGATTCAACAACCACTCTATCGATGTCCCAAAAAAAAGGCCGGCGACTAAATTCAAAACACAAGCGATTGAGTGTCCAGGTGCCAAAATTCACTTTCCCTGTGGAGTCAGGAACAGCTGATGGCATACCTGCATATTGATAGAACTTACGGAGAATGAGTTAAAGATCCGTTTGTGTATAAAATACTTTAATATCCCATGTTTAGGATGTAGGCTCACAACATAAAAATCATTACGATCACGGGACAAACACATTGGTGCTTGAAAGCACTGCGAAACCCTGAAGCGCCTCTGAATGACCAGAGACTGAGTTAGGTTCTTTACAATTGCAATATAGACGCCACTGCTGCTTGTTTTCTGGCTTCCATCGCCACCCCTCATCTGAAGTCTTTTTGAGGAAACTAACGTTTATTTAAATCAGAAACAAGCCAGAGACTCCCGTGTTCTAAACTGAAAACTACAGAGAGAAAACCAGATTGCTCTCCACGAGAGGTTTCATTGTATACATACAGACACATGCACGTGTATACTGAACAAACGAAATCAAAATATAACGTACATAAATGTATGTATCTGTAATGTCATTTGCTTTTTAATTAAAACTAACAGCTTAATAATACTTTTGCCTACCAAAACACATTTCATGATTTCAAAACAATTTTCTCAGGCCTGGAGATACAGAGTTGTAACACAGATGCTTAGAAATAGTGTGAATAAAAGACAGTTTATCCAAAAGAGAACTGCGCTCTCTACGTTGAATAGAAGAAAATCATAAGAAATAATCTGCCATTGGGATTTAGAGCAAACAGTTGAGCAGTGGTGAATCATTTGTAGCATTTGCTGATTTCTGTGGTATAGATACTGCACAGTGGTCGAGGGACAGCTCCCAGTATGGGTCACTGAATGCAGACTGGGGGGAGTTGGGCCCTGTCGGCTGTCCCAGGCAGCTGTGGGGCCCCCCTGAAAGGAGGCACAGTCACATGCAGCCTTGTTTCTATCTTGGCCTATCAGCTAATCTGAGGTCTTTGTTACTTTGCTTGCTTATCAGCTCTACGTGAGGCACTTCTGAGCACACCATCTGTTTAACAAACTAGCTGAGTGCCTTGTACCAAGTAGTAGACAGATGAGGTCCCTGCCCTCATTGAGCTTACTTGCGTTCTGTGATAAAATTGTTTAGCCACTAAGTCATATCTGGTTCTTTTGTGACCCCACAGACTATAGCCTGCCAGGCTCCTCTGTCCATGGTATTTCCCAGGCAAGAATACTGGCGTGGTTTGCCATTTCTTTCTCCAGGGGATTTCTGACCCAGGGATTGAATTTGCATTTCTTGCATTGGCAGACTGATTCTTTACCACTGAGCCACCTGGGAAGGCCTCGTGATAAAATAGCTGATGGTAAAGGGTCAGGCATTGCGGTGTGTCCAGCCTCTCTGGAAGTGACCTTTCTGAACCCTCAGTGAGGAGGGAGCCACAGGAGCCTGTAGATGACCCAGAGTAAATGTTTGTTGAGCAAAGGGTAACACTGCCACCTGGAGTAATCAAACCACTCAGCACCCATCTTTCCCACCGTTCTGGGTAGATAAATTCCTAGTGGACATCATTGATAGGAGCTTGTTTGAGAGAATAAATGTGAAGCCTTAGCATGACTGCACCTTGTATTCTTGTCCAAGCCTATGACATGCTTGAGACCTAGGCTGGCAGGTAGTAATTAGACATTTTATGGTTGTCAGCCTCATTACACATGCCTGTTCCAGCTCATCAGTGCTCTCAAGTGCGAGGTTGTGGCACGCGAGGTTGCTCAGTCTGGGGCTCTTCACTCTTTCCCACCACCTCAGGATGTTCCATTCCCCTTGGGAGCTGGAACACATCAGAAGCCTGTGGGTTTGAACAGGCAGGTGGTGGACTAGAGCTCTCGGGATCCCGCAGTCATTGGGACAGGCCCATGTTTCTCCTCTTCTAGACAAGGGCACAAGTGTGTTCAGGGGCGGGCAAAGCTGCACAGTAAGCGTAGAGTGTATGCCTGAAGCTGCCAGGGATTTTTAGTTAAGGGATAATACTACTGCTGCTGCTGCTAAGTCGCTTCAGTCGTGTCCAACTCTGTGCGACCCCATGGACGGCAGCCCACCAGGCTCCCCCGTCCCTGGGATTCTCCAGGCAAGAACACTGGAGTGGGTTGCCATTTCCTTCTCCAGTGCATGAAAGTGAAAAGTGAAAGTGAAGTCGCTCAGTCGTGTCCGACCCTCAGCGACCCCATGGACTGCAGCCTACCAGGCTCCTGCGTCCATGGGATTTTCCAGGCAAGAGTACTGGAGTGGGGTGCCATCGCCTTTTCTAAATAATATTGTTACTAGTCTCTAATTACATCAACATTACATGAACACTTTAAAATATTACAGTTAACAGCATCAGCAACCCTCAGCCAGACTGTCATCAAAGCTAATTATTTTTTTAATCCATTCGATATACAGGCCAACCTCAGAGGTACTGCTGGTACTGCTGATTCAGTTCCAGACCAAAGCAGTACAGTGAATACCACAGTGAAGTGAGTCATATGAACTGTTTGGTTGGTGGCTCAGATGGTAAAAAACCTTCCTGCAATGAAGGAGACCTGGGTTCAATCCCCGGGTTGAAAAGATCCCCTGGAGAAAGGAATGGCTACCCACTCAAGTTTCTCACCTGGAGAATTCTGTGGACAGGAACCTGGCGAGCTACAGTCTATGGGGTTGCAAAGAGTAGGACGTGACTGGGCAACTTAACACTTTGAAACAAGTTATGCTTGCTCTATACTGTAGTCTATTAAGTGTATAATGGTAAAAAGTACATAGCTTAATTTTAAAATAGTTTATTGCTGAAAAATGTAAACCATCACCTGAACCTTCAGCAGGTTGTAATCTTTTTGCAAATAGTAACATCAAAGATCATCGTAGCACATGTAATAATAATGAAAAGGTCTGAAATCATGTATGAATTATCAAAACGTGACTCAGAAACACAAAGTGAGCATATTTTTAAAGCATGTTTTAATGTATTTTGTTGTGAAACTTTAAATTATACAGGTAATAGCCAAGAAAGAGCCTTTTCTTCCTCCTGAGGTCTGTTTTCCCAGGGCATTTGTTTTGAAGGCAGGCTGTGTGTGAGGTTCAGAACCCCTCATCCACAGTTGTTCCACTGTGCCTGTTTCACCTCTCCTCCTGTTCCTGCTTAGGTTGGCTGTAACCCCAATGAGGATGTGGCTATCTTTGCTGTTGACTCATTAAGGCAGCTCTCCATGAAGTTCCTTGAAAAGGGAGAATTAGCCAACTTCCGTTTCCAGAAAGATTTTTTGAGGCCTTTTGAGCATATTATGAAGAAAAACAGGTATGTGCATTATTCTGGAAGACTCTTAGACCCCTAGTGGGGTCTGAGAAGGTCTCCTAAGAAACTAAGTACCTTGTACCAGGTAGTAGACAGATAAAGTTTCTGTCCTTGTGGAGCTCACTTGCATTTTGTGATAAAATAACCACACAATTGGTCTTTTTTCCTCTCTAGTTGAGGGAAGCAGATAAAATGAGTGGACTGTGATTCACACCTATTGTCTCTAAGTAAATCCCACTGAGATCTCTTCATCACCTTCCACAGAGGGCAGATCACACCACTGCAGCTCTTAGAAATCGTGCGTTCTTACCTGGGCTGGTGCCAGCGGAGTTCAGAGAAAGGGCCACTGCCAAAGTACCCTTGGACAGGGGGAGAAAGTGACCCAGCCTTCATGCCCCAGGGAGATGATGAGCGGAGTCAGGACAGCTGTCCCTCTGAAGTAGTCTGTTCATTCATTCACTCGGCCTGTATTTTTTGAGGCCTGCCATCTGCTACATACTATTCTTGCTGCCAACCATACAACAAAACAGTAAAACAGTCAAAAGTTCCTAGTTTGTTTGGCCCTGATTTGATGATCATTGCAGCTAAGTGATGGGTCTGTGTGTGTTTATTACCCCATCTTCTCTTTTATGTAAATGAAATTTTCCATAATAAAAATTTTTTAATCCTTGTTTATAATCCAGTGAGATAGATAAATAAACCCAAAATGTTTAGTCAGTGGTGATAACCACTCTGAAAAACAGTGTCAAGGTAAAGGAGCACCCTTATATGGGCAGTCAGCTGAGGTATGTTAACAGACATACATTCTAATCTACTGTAAATATCCAAGGAACACCATGTTGAACCTTTCACCTGCTTCAGGAAATGGACCATTTTTTCTGTTTTCAGGTTTTGTTTTGTAATAATTTAAAATATTCATCTTAAGTTATATATATATATATTCCCATCCAAGTGTATGTATTTAGCATACACAAATATCTGCCCAAAAATCTAAGAGGATATATTCTTTTAGGAATGGTGTACACAGGCCACATCTCTGGATGGAAGAACTATGAGAATGTTACTCTAAATGTTTGAAGCCAGAAAAATTGACCACAAGGCTATGGACTGTTTGCTTAACAAGTCAGAGGCAGACAGTCCCAGCATTGGTCCCATAGCCCAAACTGTGACCAAAGAACCAGGCTCTTTCTCTCCCTTTGTTTGACCTAAAACGGGGTACTTTTCTTCCTGAGCATATTGTTTCATGATTGCTGGATGGAGGCTTCAGCTCCAGACATCATGCTGTGTTCACAGTGGGAGTGATTTAAAAGGATAGAGCCCACCATCAAAACGGGAACAAGAGGAAAAAGGGCAGCGCCTGACAAGTGTATTCCTTTTAGGACAAAAGCAGACCTTCCCAGAAACCCTCCCCTCCCATGCACATAGATTTTTCTCTTACACCTAATTGGTCAGATCACATGGCTCCCCTAGCTCCAAGCGAGACTGGGAAATTGAGGATCTGGCACGTGAGACAAGGTTGTCACATTGCTTACACTGTTTATGCTGGTTGCCTGAGGTCAAGCACGTGGCTGCCCAGGTGAAATCAGACTTCTGTTATTAAGGAGATGGGAGGATGACTGCTGACTAGGCAACTAACTGCCCCAATGACTGTCCTATTATTTTTTTCTTTTTGTCTCTAATTTTTTTCTTTTTAATGAATCTGGATTACTACATGCTTAAAAAAATTTTTTTTAAGTACTGCTCTTATGGATTGAACCATATTCATTTATCTTCCTACTGTCCAAAGTATAGATGATATGGCTGCCCGTTCCTTCCTCAGATCTCCAACCATCCGGGACATGGTGATCCGCTGCATCGCCCAGATGGTGAACTCCCAGGCGGCCAACATCCGCTCAGGCTGGAAGAACATCTTCGCTGTGTTCCACCAGGCAGCCTCGGATCATGACGGGAACATCGTGGAGCTGGCCTTCCAGACCACGGGCCACATCGTCAGTGGGTATCTCCGTTTCCTCCCGACTGACGCCCCACATGCAAGTCTAGGAGGGTGACCACTCATTTCCCGTCTAGTTTACTCCCAAAAGAGGCTTCCTTGTTTCAGCTACACTGTGATGTACTCACGTGTCACGTGGTATGCTGGGCTCTTGACGTGTGCTTAACCATGAAAGGAAGCATAGTCGACCCTCATTATTCACAATTTCTGTTTGTGAGTTCATGTACTCGCTAAAATTTATTTGTAACCCCAAAACCAAAATTCCTGGCCCTTTGGTGGTCGTTTGCTGACATGAACACACACAGAGCAGCAAAATGCTTGTCACCCAGGGTGCCTGTTCCCAGCTGAGACTGAACAAGGCCTTCATGTTTCAGTTTTTCTACTGCAAATAAACAAGTGGGGACTTCCCTGGCGGTCCAGCACTTCCAGTGTAGGTCCCGTGGGTTTGGACCCTGGTCAGGAAACTAAGATCCTGTGTGCTGAGTGGCACAGCCAAATAAAAAACAAGTATCCTTTCTGTGGTAAAAACAAACAAACAAAAACTCACTATGTTTTCGGCATCTTTGTCTTAGTTTGTGACTTTACCTTTTAAATTAGTCCATAGCACAGTTCTGACGTGCTGGCCAGTGTTCCTAAGGGCAGGATGTCTGTGTGGTCCTTTATGGAGAAAATACATGTCTTAACTTCTCTCAGGCATGAGCTGCCTTGCTGTTGGCTGCAAGTTCATTGTCAGTGAGCCAACAAAATATTCTAAGTATAGGAGATAGTCCGGAGTGTTCTTTGGAAGGAATGATGCTAAAGATGAAACTCCAGTACTTTGGCCACCTCATACGAAGAGTTGACTCATTGGAAAAGGCTCTGATTCTGGGAGGGACTGGGGGCAAGAGGAGAAGGGGATGACAGAATATGAGATGGCTGGATGGCATCACTGACTCGATGGACGTGAGTCTCAGTGAATTCCAGAAGTTGGTGATGGACAGGGAGGCCTGGTGTGCTGCAGTTCATGAGGTCACAAAGAGTCGGACACAACTGAGCAACTGAACTGAACTTGCCTTTAGACAGGACTGCACACAAAGCAAGTTTGTGTGTTGATAGGTTGATGAAAGTATTGTGAGCACAGGCTCACAGCAACCCAACTCTGTTTCCCCAAGGAGCGATGGTTCAGTGTTTGCCAGTGCATCGCTCATAGCAGCCTTGTAGAATGAGTACCATGAGTAACAAGAACTGACTACACAGTCACCCCTTCACATCTGTCAGAAACTGGCTCCAAGACCCTCCTCAGGTACCAAATCCACGGATGCTCAAGTCCCTAAGATGAAATAGCATAAAACCATTGCACATCCTCCCGTATACTTTAAATCAAGTGTAGGTTACTCATAATGCATGATACAACGTAAGAAGGCTATGTACCTAGTTGCCAGTGTGCAGCAAATTCAAGCTTTGCGTTTTGGAACTTTCTGAAATTTTTTTCCAGGATAGTTTTGGTCTGGGGTTGTTTGAACCCACTGTATAAGAAAACCAGTACTTCCCCCTGTTTCACTGAAGAGGAAACAGATGCAGGAGAGCGGGGTAGGAGAGCTTCTCTGAGGTCACACCGCCGGGAGGTGGTGGAGCTCGCACCCTGCGCCCTGCACTGACCTCAGGCCCTGGGCCTGCCTGTTTGCCAGTCTTGCTGTTGGTGGACATTGTAAGACATTGGGTCAGCTTTGATTTTTTTTGAGGTCTTGTAGTGCAGCAAATTCAAGCTTTGCGTTTTGGAACTTTCTGAAATTTTTTTCCAGGATAGTTTTGGTCTGGGGTTGTTTGAACCCACTGTATAAGAAAACCAGTACTTCCCCCTGTTTCACTGAAGAGGAAACAGATGCAGGAGAGCGGGGTAGGAGAGCTTCTCTGAGGTCACACCGCCGGGAGGTGGTGGAGCTCGCGCCCTGCGCCCTGCACTGACCTCAGGCCCTGGGCCTGCCTGTTTGCCAGTCTTGCTGTTGGTGGACATTGTAAGACATTGGGTCAGCTTTGATTTTTTTTGAGGTCTTGTAACTTTTTAAAAATTCTTGTCACTCATATTCTTAGGTGGTATCTGTAAGATTTTGAAAACCATTGATTTTAAGCTGCCTATCAGCTTCGGCTCACTGACCTTCCCTGTCTCACTTTGTCCTCACAAGGTCCCAGCAAGGTAGCACCAGGTGTGATCTTCGGGCGGCAGCAGCCAGGGAATGAAGGGATGTGCTCAGGGTCACAGAACTGGGGCTCGCTCTTCCCTTGGTGTTCAGCTTCCGCCAGGCAGACCCTCTGCGCCAGCCCCACATGCATCCACGTTTGTATATCTCTCGCAGTGCCACTGACTCCATCCTAAAATGGACAGCTTGTCTTCTGGTGAAACTTGGTCATCTCTTAGCAGTCCTCTCACTTCCCAGAGTCCTTCCGCCACCACCAGCCTCTCCTGTCTATTGTCCCCTCACCCAGCACCCACCCCACCTGGGATTATTTTACGTATCTACTGACTGAGGTGATTATTGTCCATCTTACCCATTGGAGCAAAGGCGGGGAATTCAGCTGCTTATCTCTGTCCCTGGGGCCTACAACCACACTTTGTGGGGTTTTTATTTCCCATCTTATCCATAATTTTATTTTTTATTAATTTCTATTGCAGTATAGTTGCTTTACACACTTTGCATGTGGTTGCCCCTCAATAAATGTTGGTTGAATGAATGAATATTTGGGCCTTTACCTCGTTGCTTGAGCTCAGGAAGCAGTGCAGTTTAGCCCTAGTTGTACTGAGGGCACTCGTTCCTGAATAATTTCATCAGAAACCCTGTCTTCCAGAGACCATGACTTGCCTTCCTTAGATTTTTCACTGCAGTAATCATCTCCTGTGTTTGTGTGTGTATTTAATCCTTGTTTCTAAATCCTGGTCTTATTAAAAATGTGCCTTTGTTTCCCAGCAACCATTTTCCAGTACCATTTCCCTGCAGCCATCGATTCCTTTCAAGACGCTGTAAAGTGCTTATCGGAGTTCGCCTGCAACGCTGCTTTCCCCGACACGAGCATGGAAGCCATCCGGCTCATCCGCTTCTGCGGGAAATACGTCTCCGAGAGGCCGCGGGTACAGTGTTCCTCTTCATGCTTTTTGAGCTGTGGCGGGGAAGGATGTGTGGACAAAAGACCCCTGCTCTCCTGGGAAAGAGCTTTTCCAGCTGCTCTCTTACAAATGTGTGCTTGCCCTAAACTAGATGTTGATTTCCACATACTGCCATGACAGGGGTTGTACCTTTCTGGTTACTTTGTATGTATAGAAGTATTTTATTTAGTCTGAACTTTTATATAGTATCCTACAGATTGTTTTTGTAATAGTTTAGCTGTGAATTTTGGCAAAGCTGAAGAAGCTAGACATTGTATTTGAGAGAAACCAAACCTCTCTTTTAGGAAATGACATTATGCCACTGTGATATAGCCAAGAAATCACATTTAGAGATCACCTTTTGTTTTCTCCCAAAAATGCTGAGGGTTTTTCTATTACATCTCACTTTCCTAAAGTGGTTCAGTTGACAGCCTCAAAACACTGCAGTTGGGTGAAAACAAGCAGGACTAAACTGATGGCCTATACGAATCTCTTTTTAAGCATTCTTCACAGAAGTGCTCGCCCCTGAGATGATACATCTGGTTCTGGCAACAGCTCACTGAGATGAGATGACGATGAGAACACTGTGATTGAGCACTCAGAACATGTCAGGCAGCATTCTAGACACGTTCTGTGTGTGGATACCTTTAACCCTCACATCAGGCCCATAGGAGGATTAATTATATTCCCGTTATACAAGAGCAGTAAGTGAAGCACAGAGAGAAATAGCCTATGCTAAATAACCAGAGTTGATACAGAGGCTCCATTGCAACCACTCTTCTTCAAGAGTGGTTAAAGATCAGAGGGCTGAGGACCCCAGAGACAGGGCAGGAAGTAGGGCTTCACATCTGGACTGTGTAAAGATGGCCAGCGCCTGCCTACACACGTGGCTTTGGGCCTCTTATTTAATCCCTTAGTGCCTCTGTTAACTCACCTACAAAGCAGAACCATTATTTCTACCTGCTTCAGGGAATTGTGAGAATTGTTAACGCATGTAAAACACCTTTACAGCTCCCGGCCCATAGCAAGTGCTTAGTCAATAGTAGGTGCTGCCCCTCCTACTTTAAGTTATACGATTACAGTTGTTCAGTTGCCAAGTCGTGTCTGACTCTTTGTGACTGCAAGCAGGCCAGGCTCATCTGTCCACCGCTGTTGACCAGAATTTGCTCAAATTCATGGCCGTTAAATCAGTGATGCTGTCTAACCATCTCATCCTCTGCTGCCCCCTTCTCCTTTTGTAGTAATGTTTGGGAACGGTCTGAGATACTGAATCATCCTGGATGTTTTGCTATCACCATTTGACCTTTATCGCTTTTCTTAATGTAAAACCTCCTGCCTCCAGGATTCTTGTGATCCGCCTCAATCACCTTACTCTAAAGCCCACAAAGGTCTGTAGGGAGAGACTGCGTATGTGCCTTTGGGACAGACTGGTCTCTATCTCTGCAGGATTCCCCAACAGATCCCTGCTAAACTGAGGTTTTCAGGAGGGGAAATGAGGGGCTTTTATCTTCTTGTAGTTCTGGTTCGGCTGCTTCCTTTCACCTGCTGGGTCTGCCTCTGAGGGATGGTCTCATTGTAGGTGCTGCAAGAATACACAAGTGATGACATGAATGTGGCTCCTGGTGACAGAGTCTGGGTCCGAGGCTGGTTCCCCATCCTCTTTGAGCTCTCCTGCATCATTAACAGATGCAAACTAGATGTCCGGACCAGGTAACCACGTCCTGGCTCCCCTTCCGGGGTCCCCTTCCCCGCCTCTCACCCGGGTGTCAGTCCCCGCCTCCCCAGGCCCCTGCCCTCTTGCCTCACCCACCCCTCCTCTGCCCGGCTTTGTTTCCCCCAGAGGGCTCACGGTCATGTTCGAGGTCATGAAGAGCTACGGCCACACCTTTGAAAAGCACTGGTGGCAGGACCTGTTCAGAATCGTGTTCAGGATTTTTGACAACATGAAACTCCCCGAGCAGCAGTCAGAGGTGGGTGACGACGGGAGCACTGCCCCGGGGAGATGGGAGAAGAGCCGCTCTGGCTCTCGTCTGTGCCCAGGGTTGTGTCGTCAGCATCCACAGCCCACAGAAGTCTTGCCCAGCGAGCCGTGTCGGGTGTGTTTTGCAAAGGAAAATGCCCTTCCTGGCCCTCCTCTCCGTCATCGAGTAGTGCTGAGGAACTTCCCATCTAGAGACAAGTGAGGGGAAATAAATCACTGTGTGCCCACTCGGCCCTGGAGCACCGAACCTGCCGGTTCAGCAGGCGCCTCGAGGTCCTCTTCCTGTTTGGTTCATACCAGCTTCTGAACAGTTGGGAGAATGTGAGGTTGCATATGTTTCTTCAGCATCATGTTTTCATTTCCTCTAGGTGTATACCCTAAAGTAGGATTTGTTGAATCATATGGTAGTTCAGTTTTTTGAGGAACCTCCATACTGTTTTCCATAGCAGCTGCACCAATGTGTATTTCCATCAACAGTGCCCAAGGGTGCTCTCTTCACAGCCTCTCAAGCATCTATTATCTCTTGTCTTTTTGATGATGGCCATTCTGATAGGCCGGAGGTGTTATCTCATTGTGATTCTGATTTGCATTTCTCTGATGATGAGTGATTTTGTGCGCCTTGTCGTGTATCTGTTCGCCATTTGTATATCTTTGGAAAAACCTGTCTATCCAACATCATTTTTAATATTTACATTTTTGTGTAAGATGTATTGAACATAACTAAAATTTTTGAATATATCATTGGGGGTGGGGGGTTGTTTTTTGTTTGGCTGTGCCACACAGCTTGCAGGATCTCGTTCCCTGACCAGGGATTGAATTGGGCCCCAGCAGTGAAAGCACAGAGTTGTAACCACTGGACCTCCAGGGAGTTCCCATTTTGAATGACTGTTTAAATTCTGTCATATGGATGTTCCCAACTTAACTGCCACATTACCAAGCATTAATTTATGTCTGTGTTTACAGTAGATAAATATCCGTGTGGTAAACATCTTTATTCATAAATCTTCAGCCACAGACCTTTATTTCTTCAGGGTTCATTCCTGGAGGTAGTGTTATTACATGAGTGGATGTGGACATGTTTAAGACAGTTGATCCCTATTGCTAGATTTTGTTTCAGAATATTTTGCCGGTGATATGTGAGAATTCCCATCTCACCACAAAGAGAGTGGCTTTTAAACATTATCTTTCTTTTTTTTTTTTTCCCAGAAATCCGAGTGGATGACAACAACTTGCAATCATGCACTTTATGCTATTTGTGATGTGTTTACCCAGTTCTATGAAGCTTTGAATGAAGTTCTTCTTTCTGATGTATTTGCACAGTTGCAGTGGTGTGTAAAACAAGGTACTCTTCATGTAGCTAGTCTTTATTTTTCTTGACATAGTCTTTAGGGAGAGATTAATTTTTTCAACATATAGAAGCGTGAAGGCTGAAGAGTGCATTTATAATTGGTGAAAATGAGTATTTTTTAATTAAATTAGAACATAAAATCTATTTCTCCTCCAAGTAGGTTTATAAATCATTTCTCATACAGGTACCAAAATGTTGACCTTCTTCCATTCCTAACGGTAAAGTTTAAAAAATAATCTTACCTGTTCACAGCCTACGGAAACATTAAACACTCTAATACCATCCCTAGCAGTGCCTCATTAATTAGAGGCCTAGTAGCCTGCCAGTTGCGTTGTCTGCCCACATCACAGTATGCAGCATCAGTGATCAGGCTGGAATCAGAGCATTTGAAGATTAATGATAGATGTTTTATTTTGCAGACAACGAGCAGTTGGCTCGATCAGGTACAAATTGCTTAGAAAACTTAGTAATATCCAATGGGGAGAAATTCAGTCCTGACGTCTGGGACGAAACGTGCAATTGTATGCTGGATATCTTCAAAACAACCATCCCCCACGTGTAAGTGTTAATGGGATTACTGCTGTTTATTTCTATGTTCAGTAGTTGTTTTAAAGCTCCAGGCTGCCCTTCACATTGATTGTTTTCCTTCTCTTGCATTCCCTAAAGTCTGCTGACATGGAGACCTGTAGGAATGGAAGACGATCCAGGAGAAAAACATTCGGTAGGATTTTTTTTTTCAGTTGTCTTTTCTCTGATCACATATCATAGTAAAAAGTTAAGCAGCCTAAGGAGTTTAGGCTTTTCTGATGGGAAGTGAGTAAAGAGGTTATAAGAGCTGAAAGTGAAAGTGTTAGTCCCTCAGTTGGGTCCAACTCTTTGCAGTCTCATGAACTGTATGTAGCCTGCCAGGCTTCTCTGTCCTTGGAATTTTCCAGGCAAGAATACTGGAATGGGTTGCCATTTCCTTCTCCAGGAGATCTTCCCAACCCAGGGATGGAACTTAGGTCTTCTGCATTGCAGGCAGATTCTTCACCATCCGAGCTACCAGGGAAGCCCTGTAAGAGCTAAACACTGTATATGTATTCATTAATGTAGTCTTTTGAAAGTAGAAAGAAGTATTAAGAAAATAAGTCACTTCACTCAGTAAAAGCTAAAAGCACTTCTAGCTTTTGTTTCTGTGACTGAGCACATGCAACCCACATTTGCAGTTTGGGCTCACTTCATACATAGTATATTAATACCATTTTGGACAAAATTTTTCTGTATTCTTAAATAGTCTTTGAAAACAGCCTCTTCCCTGGCTGCACATTATTATAATTTATCTAATGGGTTTTCTCTTGTTGAACTGTCACGTCAGTTCTGGCCTTTCACTGTTGTAAATACCGCTTTGGTGTAATTATTCTTATTTATTGCCCTCTTACATAAAGAGTGCTTTCCTGGGACTTTCGTGGCGGTCCAGTGGTTTAAGACTGTCTTTCCAATGCAAGGGGTGTAGGTTCAGTCCCTGGCCAGAAAACTAAGATCTCACATGCCTCGTGGCCAGAAAAAGAACCAGAGCAGAAAGCAATATTATAACAAATTTAATAAGAGACTTAAAAATGGTCCATATCCAAAAAAAGAAATCTTAAAAAAAATGCTTTTCTCTTCACCAATGAAATAGTTTTTATTTTTTGTGTAAGGTGCCATAAAGAAGTTTTAATTCAAGTATCCCTTTAAAATACTGTGCTTTACAGGGTAAACCTTTAATCTTACTAGCTTCTATTTCCAAATAACTATAAAGGCGTTAGATTTTGAAAGGCTTTCGGGATACAGCCATTTAAAAATAAAGCACAGTATGTAAACATTTTCTGTTTAACTTCCTGCTGTCAACTGTTAAAAAACCTCCTACCATACTCATTTATTTTTGAACTTGCTCTCATCAAAAATTGTCACACTCATCATGAAATCATAGTATGTAGAGAAATGCCACCTAAGTTGGAATCAGAAGATGTGAAATTTTAATGGGAGAAATAAATTGTTGAAATTCAAACCTCTCTCATGCAGCCTCTGAAAAGTGCTACATTGTACTTCAAGCTCAGCAAGACACTTACACATTCAAGTTGGGCCAGCAGAGTTAAAACCAGGCACATCTCTGCACAGGTCTTGAATTGTGAATGGAGGAGTGAGCGTTGTGTTTCTCTCTGGTTAACTTCCAGGATGTGGATCTGGACCGCCAGTCTTTAAGCAGCATTGATAAAAATGCCTCCGAGAGGGGTCAGAGCCAACTCTCTAACCCGACCGACGACGGCTGGAAAGCCAGACCGTATGCAAGTGAGACCCCTTTTCTTACTGTTTTTGTTTTTGTTTGTTATTTTAAGTAGGTAACACATGTACGTGATTCAAATACTCGGCTGGTGCAGAGAGGTAAAGAGGCTCTGAGCCTTCCTTCCACCCCGGGCCTCAGTCTGCTGCTCCCCTCCCCTATGGCAGCCAATGTCACCAGCTGCTTGTAAGCAAATGGATATCCAGCTACACAAGGATGTAATGCATGTTTGTATTCATGTGTGAACTCTCTCCCACCACTTTTATAGACATTATAGAATACCGTTCATTGTTCTTTATCTCTGCTGTAGCTTAGAGATCATTCAAAGTCAGTGCCTGAGGTGCTCTCACACTCTTTTATGCTACTGTATGTTGTCCCACACTGTAGCTGTGATATTATTTGCTTAATTGGGTTCCTTCCAGTGGATATTTATGTTATTCTTAGTCTTTTTCTGTTATAAACAACACTGCATTGAATTACATAATACATGTGTTATTTGTGAGTTTATCTGTACAGTAAATCCCCAGAAACAGAATTGCTAGGTTAAAAGAGAAGTACCTTTGCTATTTTGATAGATAATTCCAGGTTGCTGCCTATTAAGGTTACACCTGTTAACATGATCTTTGAAAACACCTAGGTGATACTTGATGTCTTGAGTAGTCTCAATATGCAATATTTTAATTACAAGTGAAACTGAGCAGTTTTTCCTGTATTTAAGAACGTTTTCTGTGAGCTATCTGTTCATAACTTGGCTCATTTTGTACTGATTGTTGATCTTTTTATTGATTTGAGGGGGCTCTGTGTGTTAGAGATCTCCTTGCTGAATATAAGTTTCAAATTACTTTTACTGATTTATCCGTTAATGTTGCTTATGGTGTGTCTTTCATTTTAAAAAATAGGTTTTCTAGTTGCTGTGAGCCAGGCACTGTGTGTCCTCAGTATAGTCTCACGTGATTCTTATCCTGGCCGTTTGAGGGGGCACCATTTTACATTTGAATGAATTAGGTCTCAGATGACATGACTTGCTAATACATGGTAGAGTCGAAGAATCAGATGCTTTTGACTGAGAAATTGAACCATTCTGGTGTTAGTCTGGTCTTTTTTAAAGTTGTGGTTGATATTTTTCTTCATAGTGGTTTCACACTCTTCTCAACACACCAGTCTGTAGGTGTCCACATTGGCTTAAACTTCTGAGGCAGCACATTAGACAAAGCCCTGTGTGGTCACCATCATCTTTTGAAGGCTAGAAAATAGGCACCCTCAGAATTCATTCAAGAGGCGCCACCTTGGAGACTGCAGGCCGCTCCTCATGTCTGTGGCCTGGCCAGGGTGTCTCCAGGGTCCAGGCAAAGGCTGAGCTGAGTCCCCATCAGCCCCAGATAGAGGAACAAGTGGACATTTCTATCAGTGAAACCACTGGGTGCAGCAAGATACTTCTATTCTGAGAGATGCCTGGGACTTGAGACCTGCGTTTCTCCAGGGAACAGAACTTTGTTTCTCCCAGTTTTCCATCTCCACCTCCTTTTCAGGGATGAGCTCAGTGCATAGGGCAGCAGGCACAACCCTTTACACACTTGCATTGTTTACTTTCTTTCTTTTTATTTTGGGTCCAAGGTGGTGGTGTCATTGAACAAGTATAAGTTAAGTGTACATCTGTTGCAATTTCCACTTAAAACTAATTCTGTGTGGAGAATTTTTATATGTATAATTTCATAGCCATTTTCAAAAGCTTGAAGATGACCCAGCTCCCTGGTAACGTTTATCTAATATTTCAGCATTCTGGTTCTTTAACAATAAGTTGGAAAGGAAGCTCTACTTGGGCTGGAGTCAGATCAGCCACGGACTGTCCCAGAACCCAGGGATTAAGAAGATGAGACATTAGTTGGAGTCGGGTCCATAGGCAGAAACCACATCAATAAGCAGGGAAAATTCTCTGCAGAGAATTATTTTAGCCACTGAAATAGTCAGGAGAAGATTCTGAAGGATATGGAAGCAGAAAATGTGGGCAGTGACTGCTCCATCTAGCGATCCAGGAGCTAAGAATTTATATGAGCCGCACCCCTTCCCCTGACCCTCACGGCTGAGATTTAGTCCTTTGGCAAGGCCAGCTACCACCAGGAACCTGTAGCCTCTTGTGGACAGAGCACAGCCCAGAGCCGGTCTGTAGAAGCAACCCTTTGGGCAGCAGAGAAGTGTGCTGGAGAACAGGGACCGACGTCGCTGACCCCTTCACCTCTTCAGGCGTTTGCTCAGAAAGCAGATTTTCAGAGAGAACCTTTTCTGGCCGGCTCGTAGCCCCACCTTGACAGCCCCCCTTCCACCTCCCAATCCGCACCTTGTGTCCTCGTGTGTGACATCCTGTATCTTAGCTTAAATAGCTTGTTTACTGTCCTTCTCTGCCATGGGGGTGGGGCAGGGACTTTTGTCCAGCTTATTCATTGCTATGCCGCAGCATCAAGATCTGTGCTGGCACACAGGAAGAGCTCAGTGAACTCAGTACTGGCTGAATCATTATTAGGGTTAATCTTTATCATCTGATATAGATCAGAAACTGTTTGCCAGCCTCCTCATCAAGTGTGTGGTCCAGCTGGAATTGATACAGACCATTGACAACATCGTGTTCTACCCTGCGACAAGCAAGAAGGAGGACGCAGAGCACATGGTTGCCGCCCAGGTGAGGGCCGGCCTGGAGAAGAGCACCTTGCCGGTGGGGAGGTTGCCTGGGTGCAGTGATGTGCTGGAGCCACCTTGGGTTGGCCGCGAGAGCCCCTCGTGGTCACTGCCCCCAGCCCTGTGTTCAGCGACAAGGGTACTGGTCACTTACTGTTGGCCGTAATGGGAGTGTTTACCCCACAGAAATCACCACGCACTAAAAATCAGCCTTTCCCAGAGAGCCACTTTACCAGCATTCCACTGCTGAGATTCTACCCCTTGCCTTGGTGCTTCAAAAAAAAATGTGTTATTAATCATAGGGACTGCTCCTTATCATTGATACACAATTAACCCATAACTAACTGAGAAGGAAAAGTTACGTGGCTAAAGGTCCCAGTTTTTCCTTCAGAAAGTATACCTTTTTATTTTGTATATGCAACCTTTTATATATACAGTATGCTTGGAAGCAGAACTCAGTGTCCAAAAGTGGGACAGTAACCTTCCACCACAGGCTGCAGACCTGAGTGCTTCGTGGCCTGGGCGCTGCTGCGGGCAGGGGCAGCAGGCAGGCGGGCACAGTGGGAGGTCGCTGGGCCCTGCTGCCTCCCTGTCCAGGGCCGGTTGCCGCCAGGCGGGTGAAGCTGTGACACTCTTCCAGTTTTTCAAGCAGAGTCGGAAATCAAGATTTCAGGGGATGTTCCTGGCGGTCCAGTGGTTAGGACTTGGCGCTTCCACCCTGAGGGGGCAGGCTCCATCCCTGGTCAGGGAACTGAGCTCTCGGAAGCTGTGCAGCAGGCCACCCCCCTGAACAGTGGAAGCGTCCCGTTTGTTAGATACAGTTGTCATACCTGTGGGGTAGACGCAGCGCAAGGGCTGGCCTTTTTGGGGTTTTGTTTACATTATTTAAGTGTACAGTTCAGTGGTTTTAGTATATTCACAAAGCTATGCAAACTTCCCCACTAATTCTAGAACATTTTAATCACTGCAGAAGAGAACACCCTGACCATCAGTATCATTCCCCATCCCCTTCTTGCCCCAGCCCTTGGCAACTGCTGATCTACCTTCTGTCCTGGGTTTGTCTAACCCAGATATTACATGTTATGTTAGTCGTATAACTTGTGAGCTTTTGTGTCTGGTTTCTTCCACTCATCGCTTTCCGGGCTTGCCGTGCCAGGGCGTGTACCCTCCACCCTTCTCACCTGGGCTGAATAATATCCCTGTGTGTGCCTGTCTGTTCATCAGTTGATGGACATTTGGGTTGTGTCCACCGTCTGGCTGTTACAGATAATCCTGCTGTAAACATTTTTGTACAGATTTTAATGTGCACATACGTTTTTAAATCTGTTGAGTGTAAACCTAGGAGTAGAATTACTGGGTCATATGGTAGCTTTGTGTTTGCCTTTTTGAGGAATTGCCAGACTGTTGTTTTCCAAAACAGCCAGACTATTTTCCATTCCCACCAACAGTGTGTGAAGGTTCCAGTGTCTTCACCTCCTCACCAGTGGTTATCACTGTGTTGGTGGTTTTATTTAAATTATTATAGGCATCCTCATGGGTGTGAGGTAGTAGCTCATTGTGGATTTATTCTCATATTTGGAGAAACACCTATTCAAATCCTTTTCGTTGGATTATCTTTTTATCATTGAAAGAGCTTTTGTATTTCCTAGATACTAGTCTCTTAGCACATGGATATATGATCTGTACCATTTTGTGCATTATCTTTTCAATTTCTTGATGGTGTCCTTTGAAGAACAAAAGTTTTTAATTTTGATAAGTCATGTTACTGTTTTTTCTCCAGTTACTTTTAAAGTTATTTCTAAAAGCATTGCCCTAATTCAAGGTCACAGAGATTTAGGCCTACATTTTCTTTTAAGAATTTTTACAGCTTTAGCTCTTATATTTAGGTCTTTGATCCTTTTTTTTTTAGTTTAGTTTTGTATATGATGGGAGATAGGGAGTCTACCTTCATTCTTTTGCATGTAAATACTCAGTTATCTCAGTACCATTCGATATAAAGACTTTTTTTCCCCCCTGTTGAATTATTCTGACATCCATGCTAGAAATCTCTTGATCATAAGTTTGAGGATTTATCCTGGATTCTCAGTTATGTTCCATTTAGCTGTATATCTGTCTTTATGCTAGTATCACGCTGTCTTGATTAGTGTAGTTTTCTTTTTAATAAGTTTTTTAAAAATAGGGAAGTATGAGTCTTCCAGCTTTGTGCTTCTTTTTTTTTTCTCCAAGACTGTTTTGGCTGTTCTGTGTCACTTACAACATTTACCTATGAATTTTAGGATCAGCTTGTCAGTTACTGCAAAGATGTCAGCTGGAATTTTGATGGAGATTACACTGAATTTATAGATCTATTTCAGGAGTATTGCGAACTCTGCCCTTGGGTAACCTCTGGCTTGTAGGGAGGGATCTGGTCCATTTTCCTTGAGGGCTCAGCAAATACAAAATCCCTAATTATGTCCCACATTTCAGGCAACATGTTCAATAAAAATTTCTAGCCTTTCATACCTATTTTTATGTTTTTTCCCTTCACGTTTAAAAACACAATTGTCAAGCCTGCTGAAATTCATTGGTCATGTGATGAGGCTTGAGATGAGATGCCGCGTGGGCTTTGGCTGAGAATTTCTTTCACTGTGCTTTGAGCCTCACAGCCTCTGTCACAGGTGCTACAGATTGACTTTCTCGTTTTCCACTTTCTTTATAAAATAAGCGGACAGTGCAGTCGTGTAATGAAATCTGTAATAGCTGGAGGAACACACACTCCTGTTGATGCAGTGAAGGCAGTGCTGACACGACTGAAACTTGGGCCGCAGAGCCTGCCGTCGTGCAGGAGCGCAGCGTGTCCTCTCGCCAGCCAGGGGGCAGTCTGAATGGAAGAGCGTCGAGGCTGCTGAGGAAGGCAGTGTGCCTCGTAGAGAGGAGGACCCTGGAGAGCTCTGATACCAGCGTGTCCAGAGCCAGTCTGTCTTCTTTACTCAGCTCTGTTATCCTCCCCTCTCCAGCAAGACACGCTGGACACAGATATCCACATTGAGACGGAAGACCAGGGCATGTACAAGTACATGTCTTCGAAGCACCTCTTCAAGCTCTTGGACTGCTTGAGGAGTCCCATTCATTCTCAAAGGCCTTCAACTCCAATTATGAGCAGCGGACTGTCCTGTGGCGAGCAGGTAAGGCAGACTACACGGATGGGACAGCTGGTCGCCCTGGTCACCGTCCTAAACCGTTAAAGCCTTCGGAAGGTCCCTGGTGTGGTACACACAGCTGGAATAACTTAACAGATGTTTTCACACTTGAGGGAGAAAGAAAGGAAATTTCATCCCAGTACCAGGAATATGGCCTGGCACACAGGAGAGTCTCAGTATTTGATGGAAAAACAAATTGGTTTAGAGTTTAACCTAGCAAGTCAAGAAATTTTACATTAGATTAAAATTATAAAATTAAATATGATGGTATAAAAACTGTGGAAGTCTAGGAGAAACAGACACACTGGTACATTTTCTGGGGCTTTTAGGGGTTTTTCTCTCCCACCTCCATATGTAAATACAAAGTCCTGGACGTGAGTGCTGTGTGTGTGTAGACATACACATATGTTTGTATGGGGTGAAGACAGTAGGAGTCTCATTTTGTGAACTTTGTATGAAAGTGATACTTTATATATAATTCTTATATTATTACCATTAATTTTTTCCCCAGATGCCTGTTTTAGCCCATAATTTTAAAATGTTTAAACTTCCTAGGTGTTTTATGTCTTTGCCAATAATAAGATTTTGCTTATTAGAGTGGTTTACGCATCTCGGTGGCTGATTGGTATTGCTTTAAGAAACAAAGCAATATTTTATGTCTTATGTGTTCTTATATATGCTTTGTGGAAAAAAAAAATCTAGCAACTCAAGAAACATGCTAGAACTTTCAAGAGCCATAACACTTGAGAAGATGAAATGAATGACTTCACCCCCCCAGTGAGCAGAGTCTGAATGGAGAACAGTTCAGGGTGTGTCGAAGAGCAAAGTATGTCCTATACGGAGGGTGCACCGTCAGGGCTGCCTTTGTTCAGTGTCACAATTGAGCCGTGTCAAAAATGTGAGATCGAGACTTCCCTGGTGGTCCAGTGGCTAAGACTCTGTGCTCCCAGTGCAGGGGGCCTGGGTTCCATCCCTGGTCAGGGAACTAGGTTCCACATGCTGCAACTAAGATCCTGTGCTGCCAAATAAATAGTAATTTTATTTTTTTTTAAATGTGAGATGGTTCGATATTTCCTAAAGTAACTACGTTAGGTTCCCACATGATTTCTCAGCATTACCCTAGGAGCGTGCACAATTTACATGACTATCTGATCCCTAGGTTTTAAGGGCAAGTCTAAACCCAATCTTCTAAAGCAAGAAACCAGCAGCCTAGCCTGTTGTTTGAGGATCCTGTTTCGAATGTATGTCGATGAGAACCGCAGGGATTCCTGGGAAGAAATTCAGCAGCGACTTTTAAGGTAAGAAGAAATTATTTCTGATTAGATTTCTTATCTGTAATACACCAGATGCTTTACAACAGTACTGTGATTTGAAAAGAGTAGGAGAAAAATACCTCTGTGTTGAGTGCCCGAGAAACTGTTTTCCTTTTTTGTTTTTTCTTTCTGTTGGGTGACTCTTCTACTCCAGTTTTCTTAATGCCCTAAAGAGGACAGGGCCTCACTTCTTCCATGTATCATTTCTTAAAGTACAGAAACCTCAGCAGGGGAAAGTGCCCTGAGCTCAGAGTCATCAGGCCCTAGTCCTGGCCAGGTCCCCTCTAGAGCACTGTCAGCTCCAACATCCCACCATTCCTGCTTCCCAAGAGAAGCGTGCAAGAATCACGTGGGCACCAGGATGCACTGACTTTGTGCAGAAATGCAGCAGTGGGCAGTCAGTGGATGCCATGGAGAGAGCACTCTGCAGAGAAGTGGATCTTTGCCACCCAGTTTCTTGGGCAACTGCGAGCAAGATGCCGTGTCTCTGCCTCTTTTCACTCCTTTAAGATTTGAAGACAGTAACGTGGAGCGCTGAAAACCATGTGATAAGACACATGCTCTTCTTGCACCACTGGGTCTTCCTAGAAATCACGGGGCATCTTACATATATATGTATACATGTATCTCAAGAGCCTTAAAGCATTCCATCTCTCTTTGACTCAGTAATTCTACTGTTAGGGAATCACAATTCTCACCCAGAACGTTCACTGCAGATATAAAGAGAAATTTAAAACAGCTCAGCTGTGTATCAGAGTATATCATAGGATATATGTTACGGTATATCCTATGATAGAATATTAGGCAACCTTTAAAAATGAAGTTTGGGAGAATTCCCTGGCGGCCGACTGGTTAGGACTGCAGACTTTCACTGCCGTAGCCTGGATTCAATCCTTGGTCAGGGAGCCGAGATCTCACAAGCTGCATGGCACAGCCAAAAAATAAATGAATGAAATTTTGTAAATGAAGTGTTAAAAAAATAATTTTCTGGTAAAAAATAATAGTGATTTCCTGGACTTCCCTGGCAGGCTAGTGCAGATAAGACCCCAAGCTTCTGATGCAAAGGGCACAGATTTGCTCCCTGGTCAGGGAACTAAGATCCCATATGCCACACAGGGTAGCCAAAAAAATTTTAAAAATTTAAAAAAATAAAATTTTCCTTGATGTGGAAACATGCTCATAACACAAATTTCACCACAAAAAACCAGGAAGTAAAACCATATATACTTGTAATATTTCAGCATTGCTTTTTAAAAGTCACCAAAAATAGCTGGAAGGAAATATGCCAGAATAATGTCATGTGTCCCTTAGAGTGGGCTTCCCTGGTGACTCAGCGGTTAAGAATCCACCTGCAATTCAGGAGACACAGGTTCCATCCCTGGTTGGGGAAGGTCCCCTGGAGGAGGGCATGACCACCCACCCGAGTGTTCTTGCCTGGAGAATCCCATGGGCTGAGGAGCCTGGCCGGCTACAGTCAGTGGGGTCGAAGAGAGTTGGATGCGACTGAAGTGACATAGCACACACACACATTCCTTAGAGTGATGGGGTTGTGGGAATTTTTTTCTCTTCAGTGATTTTTTTTTTTTTGCCCTTTTCAGTTATCTTTCAAAGAATATATGACAAGTCATAAACTGAAAAATGAATTCATTAATTAAAGGGGACAGCAGCAGCTCCTTTCAACTTAACATCAAGTCCAAAACTTATGAGAACTACCTACATAGTCTCATACAGTTTCTCTGGAGGACGTACATAAGTGTTAAGTTTCTAACCCTGCCTGTTTTAAAAACTAGCTGTGGTGTGTTGTGTGAGAAGAGAGTCGGGGTCCGTGGTTAACTGGGTAACAGGCTCTCGTGCTGGGCGTGTCGCAAACCCTGCCTGGCCGAGCCCCCGCCATCGGCCCGGCCTGCACTGGCCTTATGTTGAATGTCCTTGTTCAGTTTCATCCCACAGCAGCCCCTCGAGTTTGGCACAGTTGTTCATTCCCATTTTATAGCTGAGCAAACTGAAGCTCAGGGATTTGCTCAAGATGGCACAGCCAGAGCAGGTGCTCGTTAGAAACTCACTGCAAGGTTACAGCGTTCTCTTTGTGGCTGCTGATGGGGAGGATGGGGCAGAGGGATCATTTGGGAGTTGGGGATTGACATGCACACTCTGCTGTGTTTAAAATGGATAACCAGCAAGGACCTGCTGTAGAGCACAGGGGCGTCTGCTCCATGTTACGCGGCAGCCTGGTTGGGAGGGGCTTTGGGGGAGAATGGATACATGTATATGTATGGCTGAGTCCCTTTGCTGTCCACCTGAAACTGTTAATACCATAGTATTATTAATCACTTATTCCAATGCAAGATAAAAAGACTAAAAAAAAGAAAGAGTTCTCCACTCCAGTGAAATGTGTGACCTTCCTCTTCTGTCTGATACGCACCCCCTCCGCTGGTTCCTCTAGCGTGTGCTCCGAGGCCCTGGCCTACTTCATCACGGTGAATTCTGAAAGCCATCGGGAAGCCTGGACAAGCCTCCTATTGTTGCTTCTAACAAAAACGCTCAAAATAAACGACAAAAAGGTATAAACAAGTAATGTCTTCACCAGAATTGGGTTTGGGTTGGCTTTATACTGAGACTTTGAAGTAAGTACTTTCCCCATTCTCCCAAGGATGGTTACATAACTAGAACCATTCTCGGAGCATTGGCGAGAAGCTGATTCATTAAGAACAGTGGGTGTCTGAGGTTACTGGGCTTTTTCTCTCAAAGAACCCCAGTGGAGAAAGGCAGGTTGCTGTTAAACAACTACCTGATTTTCACCGTGGCTTTGTTGGAAGAGAAGGTTGAGGTTGTGAAAGCCTCGATTAGAACTGGAATCTTTATTTACTGAAATGAAAACTGACTTTGGTAGTAAGGCTGTTCCCAGTTTGTGATTGGCATTAAATATAACTAAAAGAAGTTTTAATTGGCAATTTTTTGCACCTGTTTTCCAATAGTGAGGAGAAAAGTGCCAATATTATTTGCAAGAAGTTCCAGGGTGAGATGAATACTTTCAGAAAACCAGGGTCAGAAAAATAGACGTCTAATTTTCTCTCTCTCCTTCTGTCCCACCTCAAGTTTAAAGCACATGCTTCCATGTACTACCCCTACCTGTGTGAAATTATGCAGTTTGACCTGATTCCTGAGCTCCGAGCCGTCCTGCGGAAGTTCTTCTTGAGGATAGGCGTGGTGTATAAGATCTGGATTCCAGAGGAGCCACCACAAGCCCCAGGGGCCCTGCCGCCAGCCTGGTACCCTGGCCCCTGCGGGCACCACTCTCTCTGCAGAACTGTCCCTGTGATGCCCCTGCCTCGCACATCTCGAGAAGGGTCAGACCACAGAAAGTTGACATCCTGAAGCTAGAGAGGCTCGGGTAAAGATGGTTCCACCAGAGTCCCATGACTCCGGCATTGCGGTGTTTCTTTAAACTGCTGCGTACCCAGTTGGCACAGTAGGTGGGGAGTCTATCTCATTGCCGTCAGTCTTTCCTCATTACCCATCGAACTGCCTGTCACCTGTCGTGGCACTCGCCGTCACTGTCATGCAGAGCCCCACAGCTGGCTCTTCACTCCCGTCAGAGGAAGTCACTCTCCTTGAAAATACTGAACATAGCTGTATAGGTTCGTGATTACTAGAGAGTATATTAATAAAATTTCTTGTAACGGCTAAGTGCCACTTAAAATATGCTGGGTTTTTTTTGTTGTTTGAATGTGCTAGAGAAGTTTGAGTGTTTTTGTCAGTTGTGAGTCAACTGTAGTTATGTTAGTTTGGCGAAAGGTACAGGGAAAAAAAGAGTTCTTTGTTCTTTTTCCTCCCTGTTTTGTTAATGTCTGAGTGATTTTTTAAAAGCATTTTTTTTTAATTTATTACTGAGGATTTGACTGAAAGCAGAGCTTAGTAATAAAGTTAGAATTAAGAGTTTACAAGGTTTAAAAAACAAATGTAGTGCTTCTGGCTCTCCCTGTTTTAGTAACTGGGGGAGGAAAAGTCTATAGGAAAAAGGAAACAATTGAATAAAGATGGCTAGTCTTCCTTGAAGTATTTGTGGAGGGGGTATTAAAATTTCCAGAATACATTGTCCATCTAATATATGAAGTAGTAACAAAAATGAAGTAGTAATTTAAGAGTTAATTTATATTTGAGTAAACCTTTTATTTTTACCTCGGAATAGTGAGTATACCAACAGTTAGTATCTCTGCTTGGCACAGTCCCCAGCATTGGCCAGCCCTCGAAAGAGAGAGAGATGGGGGAGGGTGCTGGGCACTTCGTGAGGAGGGGCTCCTGTGAGCCTCCATAGCCACGTGTTGCGGGTTGAACCCAAGCAGACCTGTGCCATTGTGAGGCCAGCGCAGCTGACCGTGACCTTGGCAAGAGGTGGCCGATGTTCAGTGCTTCCGTTAATTAGAGCCGAGGAGTTGAGTTCTGTGAAAGGGTTAGATTCTGGCGTCCTTAGGATGTTAATGATGGTGCAATACTCTTAGCTGCCATAGAACTGAATTGTGGTGCAGCTTGTGGAGTGGGCAGTCTCTGCATATGGCCCAAGGCCTGCAAGCAGTCGGTTCGGAAGCTGACTTGATTCAGGTCGGTGAGAAAGAACACAGGCTTCATCCCTGCCCTCACCTTCTGCTCGCCAAGAGCAGCCCTCAGCATTAGAACCGTTACAGAGGTATTAAAACTTGCAGACGGCTGCCTACGTCCTGTAGTCCTATAAACTGGATTGTGTTGAGGTCAACTCTGGTGCCTTAGAAGTTAGTCAGTTGGGAACCTAATCTAAAAAAAAAAATCAGTTTTTCTTTATAGAGAAAGATTCCTGGTGCTTTTGTTTACCAAGAGACTGATTTCTCACATGTGTGTGTGTTCTACCAGCCTTGAGAAACGCTTGGTTTTGGCCAGCAGTACTCTACTTCCCCACCCCACCCCCAAACGTGTTTTAATTTCTCTACCAAAGAAAAGATGTTTAGGTTTTTACGTTATTTACGTCCATGAGAGAAGAGGGGCTCTGACACTTAACAGGAAGGGGCAGGGGGAGAGTGTTTCTTACTGTGAGTGGAAAACGTTAGCACAGATGACGTCCTAGTCCTGGACTCCGTCCCGTCCTCGCCCTGCAGCGTGGAGGCCATGGGCGGAATCCTCGCTGGCTCTGTGGTTCGTCACAGCCTCAGCAAGTCGGCCGTCCCCATCGATGCCCGCACTGAGGGTATATGTGGGGCACACGCAGGTCCACTCATACATTTTCTGCCCAGCCGCGTCCCTGCGTGGAGATGTTTGCTTCCCCTCTGAGGGTCTCATGGCACATTTCTTCACTGAATGGGATGGCAAGACTCTGCCCATGTATTTCTGCCTCCTCTTTCATTTCTCCCTCTGCTCACAGCGTAGGAAATGTACAAGTGCATTTTGTTCCTTGCCGAAACATTCAGATTTGAATTTCTTTTCAGCTGCATTTTTTAAGAGATTCAGTTTTCTGAGTGAGGCGTTTGAATTGTACCAGCATGGACCTTTTAAAAACTGGATGTCAAACCATTTAGGGTGATTATTTTTCTTGTCAGTGGACCATGACATACAGATGAAAATCCCTTACCTCCAGTAATAAGCCATTCAGCCTAGATTCTCTTTTGTGAATAAATCTATCCCAGCTTACGGCGAACATGGTGCATGCCACCCTGCAGACAGCCGGGCAGGGGTGCCCCACAGCCCTGGGCCAGCGGCCGTCCACTCACAAGGTTACGGAGCAGAGCAGTGCGTTTCCAAGGCCTTATTTCTTTCTCAGTTGCTTTAAGTGTTGATTATTTGTGCTGGGTCTCTAGAGAAGCTTCTGTTTGTTATAATACTGCTGCTTTGAGCAATTTTGTTTTTCTTCATTGTCCTTTAGAGAGATCACCAGCTTTGGCATCTTAACAACAAACAGTGGATGGGAAATTTTATTTCTAATAACGCATCTTGAGTCAAATACACCTTTTTCCTGTCACTCCTCATGTACAACCAAAGAACATACATAATGGGAATTGTTTAATAATATCTGGAAACAACATTTCCTCTGAGAGGTGACTTTTGTACAAAATGCAAAAAAAAAAAAAAAACCTAAAAAAACCTAAAACTTCTCATCATTCTTTTGGGATTATGGCTGTACATTGAATAGTTATTATAGGAACCTGCTGATAAATGCAAGTATGACCGTCGCATTCAGATGTTTGTTGTTATGATGCGAATGGATATTGGTTTAAATAGAAAGTGAGTCTTCAACTGCATTTTCTGAATTCTGTTCTAATGTTTGTGTTAAAAGTAGGCATAGCTCAAACTCACGCCAAGTCCTAGAGTTTGCGATCCGCAGCTTTGTAATTTGGGAAACAAAGAAACCAAAGCTGAGTATTTAAAAGAATGACTCTACGTGAAAGTCTGTGCTCTCTAAATAAGACACTCATCAAAAGTGTAGTTTTTCTCAGTATTCTGATTTTTTAAAAATTTTATCTTGCATATTTGCATCAAATATTTCTTTATGTGCAAACGTATGTTTTACCTCCTTAAAAATGCCTAAAAATTAGTTAATAGCTACTTTTGTTTAATCTATACACGATGATTAAGTGCATTTAATATTGGTAATTTAATGAAAAGCATTCCTTGCCCAATGGATGTACACATTTTTGAAAGAATAAGCAGAATTATATAATATGAAACGCTATGTAAAGTTTTCTATGTAAAAATACTATGTATAATACTGTTAAATATCCCATGCTTTAATCAAGTGGTAAATCAATAAAGTTTTAAAAAGTAAAACTGCCTTTAATATAGTAATTAATGTATATCAAGCCATTATGCATATCAGACTTGATCATGTATGGGGCTTCCTGGCAGCTCAGCTGGTGAAGAGTCTGCCTGCAATGCAGGAGACCTGGGTTGGATCCCTAAGTTGAGAAGATCGTCCTGGAGGAGGGCATGGCAGCCCCACTCCAATATTCCTGCCTGGAGAATCCCCATGGACAGAGGAGCCTGGTGGGTCGCAGAGAGTCAGACACGACTGAACAAGTACACGCAGCACAGCACATCGAGTTTTGGGTTTGTTCTTGTGGCAGATATATGTTTGTACTTCATCAGTTGGTGGTAAAATGTGGCCTTTATATTTAACTAATATAATTATTAATGGGAGAATATTAACTGTGGGTTTTAATTTTTTTAAGTAAAATTCCCCTTTCATCCCTCTCCTTATGAAAGAAAATATCCAGTTATAAGGTCATGAGATTATTTCATCTCATTAATTAGTTTGACCAGTGGCTTAGTTTCCAAGAGGAGACAGAAATCTCCTCTTGCTGGCATTGAGGGCAAGATTGCAGAGGAGGACTCCCAGGGAAGCCAACTGGGCATGAGTGGAAGGCCATCCTAAGGTTCACACAGGGAGCCAACATAGAAAGCTTGCCTTTCCTGCTTCCAAATACAGAATCTATTTTTCTTCTCTGGTTTCGCCTCACGGCAAAACCCCACCCCCACCCCAGCAGTGAAAGCACAGAGTCTTAACCCCTGGATTGCCAAGGAATTTCCCTCCAGAATCCATTCTGAAATATCTCACATTGTAAATCATGACTGTAATTAAAATATTCCACTGCTGAAATTGACTAACGCATGGTCGCCTTTACTAATTCATTGGCATAAAACATCTTTCTCTGCGCCACATTTCAGGTGCGTCCAGGGAAGAGCAAAAGAACGGCCCTTTTGGAAGAGCTTCCCTGGTGGCTCAGGTGGTCAAAGCGTCTGCTTGCAGTAAGGGAGACCCGAGTTCGATCCCTGGTTGGGAGGATCCCCTGGAGAAGGAAGTGGCACCCCACTCCAGTACTCTTGCCTGGAAAATTCCATGGATGGAGGAACCTCGTAGGCTACAGTCCATGGGGTCGCAGAGAGTCGGACATGACTGAGCAACTTCACTTTCACTTTTCACTTTTCTTTTGGAAAAGGTTTCTGAAGAGTCTTTCATCTCTTCAGAGCAGATGCTGCCTGAGTTTTATCTAGAGAACTGGTTTTCAACCTGCTGCCAACCAGTGGCTTCCAGTTCTGCCCCCGACACTTGGCAATGTCTGCAGACATGTTTGGTTGTCACAGTTTTGGGTGGGGGTGGCTGTGCTGGCATCTGGTGAGTAGAGGCCAGAGATGCTGCTAAACAGCCTCCCACTCCGACCTGCAAGTTGGGGGCAGGAGTGGGGGCTGTAGTGTCAGTAGTGCCAAGGTTTAAACACCCTGAACTAAAGTGACTTCCTCTGAGTAACAGGGCTCCTTCAGGATGTACTGTAGGACCTGAAAGTCCCTCTGCGGCGGATCCTTTCAGCTTGTTTTGGCCGTCCAGTTAAAGTCTCTTTTGCTCACCCAACTGGAGGGCGTGCTTAGTTCACTGGCTTATTTCAGGTTACTGATTTAAGCACTTTGAAAGGTAATTTTAGCCTTATACTGCATTTTGTAACCTAACAGACTGGTGTACATTTTAGGCAAAAGTACATTTCCTTTTTTAGAGGGCCAGAGTGGTTGCCTTCCCTGGAATTTTTGCAAATGTGTAACATGCCTGTTGTCTAGGTTTTGTTGCTGTTCAGTCACTAAGTGTGTCTGACTCCTTGTGACCCCATGGACTGCAATACACCAGACTTCCTGTCCTTCCTTCCTACCTGCCAGAGCTTGCTCAAACTCTTGTCCATTGAGTCGGATATCTCATCCTCTGTCATCCCCTTCTTCCACCTTCAATCTTTCCCAGCATCAGAGTCTTTTCCAATTAGACAGCTCTTCACATCAGGTGGCCAAAGTATTGGAGCTTCAGCTTCAGCATCAGTCCTTCCAATGAGTATTCAGGGTTGATTTCCTTTAAGGTTAACTGGTTTGACCTCCTTGCTATTCAAGGGATTCTGAAGAGTCTTCTCCAGAACCACAGTTCAAAAGCGTCAATTCTTTGGTGCTCAGCCTTCTTTATGGGGCAACCCATATCGGTACATGACTACTGAAAAAACCATAGCTTTGACGATGTGGACCTTTGCCAGCAAAGTGATGTCTCTGCTTTTTAATACACTGTCTAGGTTGGTCATAGCTTTTCTTCCAAGGAGCAGGCATCTTTTAATTTTGTGGCTGTAATCACCATCTGCAGTGATTTTGGAGCCTGAGAAAATGAAAAGAAATCTAAATTGTCCTTGGGTTAGTGATTTGTGTCACATCTTAGGAACGTCCAGCTTAGTAAATGCAGTTGCATACCAACAGCAAGAGGAGAAGGGATGAGGACTGTAGGGATTCTGGAAAAAATGATTTTAGTACTTTTTTAAATGCCTCTTTCCAGACACAAGCCAACCTTATCTGGTATTCAACTGAAGATTGAGCCTTTGAGGATAATTTTATGTAATAGTCAATTTTCATCTTTCCCAGAGACCTCCAGTCTTCACATGACTCTTCTATAGCTTCCTCTCCTTTAACCTAATTCAGATTTGCTTAAAGAATTTATCTTGAGTTATGTCCAGGAAATAACTTGTGTGTTCTAATAAACTTCTTAGCTTGAGTAAATTTGGGCTTAAATAATGGCATATTGATTTCTTTCTCCAGAGTCCATGGGTTTCTGAGAAAAAAAAACAAGCTGTGTGGAGAAGCCAGTGGTCAGATCATGGAGGCTGGAAGGAAGAACTTTTTGTTCAGAAGGATTTGTTGTGTGAACTTTCTGCCCTTGGTGGGTAGCAGCATTAAATGAGGACACAGGGCCAGTGAGGCCGGATCGCACAGCAGGAGCGTAGTGGAGCTGGGAGTCTGGCCCGGATTCTGTCTTCAGAACACACACTACCCACTGTGCCCATTCTGGGGGATGAGGTGGGAAGCCCAGCAGGGCATCCGGCAGAACACAGTCCTGATCTCTCAGGAGCTTATTTTCCAAGGATCCTGTTTGTAAGTTGAACTGCTTGGGTATTGCAAACGCCTGAGCTGGAAACCATTGTTATCAGATCTCTTACACTGCCTCTGTAGAGTTGTACCTTCAGACCCTTTCCTGACCTGCACAGACATTCAGAAGTCAAGGAAAGAAATAGCAACTAGCAGAGAAAATACGAGAGGAAGTGAGCAGATGCCGAGGCCGGGCCAGTAAGCCTCCGTGGTTTGTGTCTTCATTTTTCCACTCTAATACCTTTAAAAGTCACAGTTCATGAATGCTGGAGAGGGTGTGGAGAACAGTATGGAGGTTCCTTTAAAAAACTAAAGACAGAATTACACACGATCCAGCAGTCCCACTCCTGGGCATATATCCAGAAAAGACAAAAATTCTCATTCAAAAGGATACATGCACCCAATGATCTATAATAGCCAAGACATGGAGGCAACCTAAGTGTCTATCAGCAGTTGAATGGATAAAGAAGATGTGGTGTGTTTGTTGTTAAGTCGCTCAGTCGAGTGTGACTCTCTGAAACCCCATGGACTGTAGCCCATCAGGCTCCTCTGTCCATGAGATTCCCCAAGCAAGAATACTAGAGCAGGTTGCCGTTTCCTTCTCCAGTCCCAGGGATTGAACCTGGGTCTCCTGAGTGTCTCCTGCAGGTAGATTCTTTTACTACTGAGCCACTGGGGAAGCTGGGTAAAGAAGGTGTGGTACACACACACACACACACACACACACACACACACACACACACAGAGAGGAATATTACTCAGCCATTAAAAAGAATGATATAATGCCATTTGCAGCAACATGGATGAGCCTAGAGATTATCATAGTAAGTGAAGTAATAGAGTTAAATGGGAAAGGAAAGGGGAAGAAGGGATAATTTAGGAGTTTGGGATTAACAGATACTACTGTATATAAAACATAAAACAACAAGGACCTACTGTTTAGCACAGGGAACTATATTCAATATCTTGTAATCACTTATAATGGAAAAGAATCTGAATATATATATATACACACACATAAATCACTTTGCTGTACACCTGAAACTAACACTACATGGTAAATCAGCTATGAGAGTGAAAGTGAGAGCTGCTCAGTCGTGTCCGACTCTGCGACCCCATGGACTGTACAGCCCATGGAATTCTCCAGGCCGGAACACTGGAGTAGGTCGCCTTTCCCTTCTCCAGGGAATCTTCCCAACCGAGGGAGAGAACCCAGGTCTCCCACAGTGCAGACAGATTCTTTACCTGCTGAGCCACCAAGGAAGCCTCTATACTTCAATTTTTTTTTTAAGGCACAACAAATTCGTGACTTCTTCAGAGCTCCACGCTTGCTCCTGTCTCCGAGCCTTTGCTCCTGCTGTTTCTCTTCCTGGATGTGTTTTCTCTGGACTGCTTCATGGATAGCTCCTCCTCCTGGATTCCAACTCAAAAGCTAACTTCTTGAAAAAAAAGAGAACGAACCTCACCTCCTGTTCGGCCACCTAGCCCCTGTCTGCATCTCTCACCTCCACTGCATCCCACCCCCGGCCTTTTTTTATGTTTTGGCCACACTGCAAAGCAGAGATCTCCCTCCACCTGCAGCCTTGATGTTCCCTCCAGGCCTCCCCTGAGCAGGGATCTCACACAAGGGAAGCGTTATTTAATGAGTTGGAAAGTGAAGTGAAAGTTGCTCAGTTGTGTCCAGCTCTTTGCGACCCCATGAACTACACAATCCATGGAATTCTCCAGGCCAGAGTACTGGAGTGGGTAGCCTTTCCCTTCTCCAGGGGATCTTCCCAGCCCAGGGCTGGAGAGCAGCTGAATGAATATAGCTCACTGGGGCACTGGCTCCCGAGGGCACGCATAGCCCACTACTGACATCTGGTGGCTCTGGGGCAGAAATACAACCACCGTGCAGGTGGCGCTGTCCTACTCTTTGCAACCTCATGGGCTGCAGCACACCAGGCTTCCCTGTCTTTCACTGTCTCCTGGAATTTACTCAAACTCATATCTGTTGAGTCGGTGATGCCATCCAACCATCTCATCCTCTAGTCCCCTATTGCTCTCAATCTTTCCCAGCATCAGGGTCTTTTACTTTATCAATGAGTTGACTCTTCACATCTGGTGGCCAAAGTATTGGACCTTCAGCTTCAGCATCAGTCCTTCCAATGAATATTTGGGGTTGATTTCCTTTAGGACTGACTGATTTTATCTTCTTGCTGTCCAAGGGATTCTCAAAGTCTTCTCCAGCACTATAGTTCAAAAGCATCAATTCTTGGGCTCCTGGTGGGCTGCAGTCTATGGAGTCGCAAAGAGTCGGACACGACTGAGCGACTTCACTTTCACTTTTCACTTTCTTGCATTGGAGAAGGAAATAGCAACCCACTCCAGTGTTCTTGCCTGGAGAATCCCAGGGACTGGGGAGCCTGGTGGGCTGCCGTCTATGGGGTCACACAGAGTTGGACACGACTGAAGTGACTTAGCAGCAGCAGCATCTTTCTTCTATACGTGACTACTGGAAAAACCATAGCTTTGACTACACACATGCAGTGAGTTTAAATATTGCAAAGTCAAATATCAAGGTATGAACTTTCAAATAAAACTCATCCTAACCTCCTTTCTTTATGCTGGGAAAGATTGAAGGCATGAGGAGAAGGGGACGAGAGAGGATGAGATGGTTGGACGGCGTCACTGACTTGATGCACGTGAGTTTGAGCAGGCTCTGGGAGTTGGTGATGGGCAGGGAGGCCTGGCGTGCAGCCCATGGAGTTGCAAAGAGTTGGACACGACTGAGCAAGTGAGCTGAACTGGACTGAACTGAACCTGCTTCCTCAGTAAATGCTTCTATAATACCTGCAAGCCTCAGTTCAAAGTTGCAGTTCCAGGCTTCCCAGCATTCCATGCCAGAACAGAGCGGCAAGGGGAGACCTGGCCTTTGTCCTGCACCCCGTCTCCAGCACAAGCCACAGGCCGTACCGCAGGGCTTTGAACGCGTGTGGATACTCAGCTCCGTCCAAACCCAGCTGCAAACTCACTTGTCTCTGTCATACATCCAGCTTTGGGGCGCTCCCACTGGCTGTACATTTGCTCTTAGAACTGACTCAGGCAAGAGATTTCTACAGATCTTGGAAAAGGACTCAGGGCCTAGAGGTGGGGACTTCCAGGGTGCTGGGAGACTGGACATGATCTGAAAGGGGATGGCACAGGTTCTGGATGAGCACAAAAGCTGCCCCACTTGGTCCCTGGACAGAGAGTGGTTGGAGGAGGGCCAGTGTGGAGCCCTCTGAAATACAGGGGCCAAGGGAAGGGTCCAAAGGCTTGCCCAGGTCTAAAGCAGCACCATCTGAGAAAAACCAAGGGCTGGGACAATGGGAGGGCATCACCAATACTCTCCGGGACTTCCCTGGCATCCAGTGGTTAAGACCTCACCTTCCAATGCAAGGGATGCAGGTTCAGTCCCTGGTCAGAGATAAGATCCCACATGCCTCTCGGTCAAAAAACCACATAAAACAGAAGCAATTTTGTAATAAATTCAATAAATACTTTAAAAGTGGTCCACATCAAAAAGCATCTTTTTTTTTTCAAAGTTTAAACTTTTTATTTTGATTGGGGTGTAGCCGATTAACAATGTTGTGATAGTTTCAGGTGAACAGTGAAGGGACTCAGCCATACATGTGTATGTATCCATTCTCCCCAAACCCCCACCCATCCAAGCTGCCACATACCATCTAGTAGAGTTCCCTGTGCTATACAATAGGTCCTTGTTGATGGTATCCATTTTGAATACAGCAGTGGGTACATGACCTTCCCAAGCTCCCTAACTTTTAATATCCCTTCCCTACCCCCGGCAACCATAAATTCACTTTTTAAGCCTGTGACTCTCTTTCTATTTTGTGAGTAAGCTCATCTCTATCATTTCTTCTTAGATTCCACAAATAAAGGATGTGGTTGCTGTTGCTGTTCAGTTGTCAAGTCGTGTTGGACTCTTCACGACCCCATGGACTGCAGCACGCCAAGGGAAGTGGTATGATATTTGAAAAAAAAATCACTTCAACTGGTCAAAAGAAATGGTCATAACAGCTAATACTGTCGGATACTGGTTCCCTGTTGCTTTTTCATGGGCCGCATACATATCATTTTCTCATACTTATCATTTCTTCACACATATCATTCTTTATCTTTACAACCACCCTAAGAGGAAGAATCATATTATTACCCCTATTTTAGAGATTAGGCAACCAAGTTATAAGTAACTTACCCAGTGTTACACAGATGGCACTGGGGTCTTCACCTGGGTAGTCTGGCTCAAGTTCACGTTCTTAACTAGTATGATATACAAAAGGATGAAAGAATTCTGGCAATAAAGAGATGCTGAAAAGGATGTCCATTATACCTCAATAAAATGGGGAGGAGAAGACCCAGGAAATTGTTACAGAAAGAAAGCAGGTCCAACGGTACTGATATCAGACAAAACTGAATTGGAAGAAGAAAGCTTTGAAAGGGCCAAAGAGGAATATTTCACATTATAAGATGATAGACATCATCAAGAAGAAACAGCAGGAACCCTTTATTGACCTAATAGCTTCAAAATATAAATCAGAAGCTCACTGAAGTACCATTTAACAATGACAAAGTCAGAATCACGATGGGAGACTCATGCCTCTCAGAGAACACTAATAAAGAATATTTTAAAAATAAGAACATAAAGAACTTAAATATTCAATAAATTACCTATAGCTAATGTTCTACCGTGGCCACAGCACTGGAAAAGTTCAGTTTTCATTCCAAAGAAAGGCAATGCCAAAGAACACTCAAACTACCGCAAAATTACACTCATCTCACACACTAATACAGTAATGCTCAAAATTCTCCAAGCAGGCTTCAACAGTACATGAACCGTGAACTTCCAGATGTTCAAGCTGGATTTAGACAACGCAGAGGAATCAGAGATCAAATTGCCAATATCCGTTGGATCATCAAAAAAGCAAGAGAGTTCCAGAGAAATATCCACTTCTGCTTTATTGACTATGCCAAAGCCTTTGATTGTGTGGACCACAACAAACTCTGGAAAATTCTTAAAGAAATGGAAATATCAGACCTCCTGACCTGCCTCTTGAGAAATCTGTATGCAGGTCAGAAAGCAACAGTTAGAACTGGACATGGAACAGCAGACGGGTTCCAAATAGGGAAAGGAGTGCATCAAGGCTGTATGTTGTCACCCTTATTTAACTTCTATGCAGAGTACATAATGAGAAACGCTGGGCTGGAGGAAGCACAAGCTGGAATCAAGATTGCCAAGAGAAATATCAATAACCTCAGATATGCAGATGACACTACCCTTATGGCAGAAAGCAAAGAACTAAAGAGCCTCTTGAAAGTGAAAAAAGGAGAATGAAAAAGTTGACTTAAAACTCAACATTCAGAAAATGAAGATCATGGCATCTGGTCCATCACTTCATGGAAAATAGATGGGAAAACAGTGACAGACTTTATTTTTTGAGCTCCAAAATCACTGCAGATGGTGACTGCAGCCATGAAATTAAAAGACGCTTGCTCCTTGGAAGAAAAGCTATGACCAACCTAGACAGCATATTAAAAAGCAGAGACATTACTTTACCAACAAAGGTCCATCTAGTCAGAGCTATGGTTTTTCCAGCAGCCATGTATGGATGGGAGAGTTGGACTGTGAAGAAAGCTGAGCGCCAAAGAATTGATGCTTTTGAACTGTGGTGTTGGTAAAGACTGAGAGTCCCTTGGACTGCAAGGAGACCTAACCAGTCCACCCTAAAGGAAATCAGTCCTAAATATTCATTGGAAGGACTGATGCTGAAGCTGAAACTCCAATACTTTGGCCACCTGATGTGAAGAACTGACTCATTGGAAAAGACTCTGATGCTGGGAAAGATTGAAGTCAAGAGGAGAAGATGGTTGGATGGCATCACCGACTCAATGGACATGGGTTTGAGTAAACTCCGGAAGTTGGTGATGGGCAGGGAATCCTGGCGTGCTGCAGTCCATGGGGTCAACAAGAGTTGGACACAACTGAGTAACTGAACTGAACTGAATGTCCTACCTGGGCTTCCCTGGTGCCTCAGTGGTAAAGAATCCACCTGCAGTACAGGATATGCGGATTCCATCTCTGGGTCAGGAAGCTCCCCTAGAGAAGGAAATGGCAATGCACTCCAGTATTCTTGTCAGGAAAATCCCAGGGACAGAGGAGCCTGGAGGACTGCAGTCCTAGGGGTCGCAAAAGTTGGACATGACTTAGCAACTAAACAATGTCCTAATTAGCAAAAGACCAAAGGCTATTTGTACCATGTGAATGTTCCACCGTGTGCCCAAGAAAGAAAGTTGCCTTCATTTAAAAAAAAAGTGAGAGAGACTTCCCTGGTGGCACAGTGGTTGACTCCCCTCTTCCACTGCACAGGGCACAGGTGCTGTCTCTGGTGGGGGAACTAAGATCCCACATGCCATGCAGCACACCAAAAGGAAAAAGATGCCAACATTAAAAATATAATCAATAAAATAAAAGGTAAGAAGCAATCAGGCCTGTCTCAACTTTAGATATCAACACTGTTCTGGATCTCAGCTGGACTTTTAAAAATGAGACAAAACCAAACTTAGCCTTGTTTTCCAAGCACAGTCTGATGTGTCCACATCTTTCTAAATCCAAATCCAATGTGTCTTCTACTTTCAGAAACACTTTCCATACAGTGTATATATGATGCATACACTATTTTATCAGGATTTGGAAAGAAAGAAGACTACATACTGACTTCTTGCTCCTGAAAATGGCTGAATTGTTTTCTTTGGTTTTCAACACAGCAGCAGTTGGACCAAACCTAAGAGTGTGTGCATGTGGTGAGCGAGCAGGATGGGAATTCCCAGGGACTTTTCATGGGTCACCCAGGCCCTACAGAGAGTAGAGAGGGAGGACAGGCCTTTCCATGGCCTCACCTGCATGGTTCCTCGGGCTGCTAAGGGCAAGGGGAGATGGCCCCACCGGAGCCGCTTCCACAGACATGATAAAAGGGGCACAGCCTGCGGCTTCCTATGTGCGTGCTAAGCCACCTCAGTTGTGACCGACTCTTTGTGACCCCCGTGGACTGTAGCCCATGAGGCTCCTCTGACCATGGGATTCTCCAGGAAGAATACTGGAGTGGATTGCCATGCCCTTCTCCAGGTGATCTTCCTGACTCAGAGACTGAACCTGAGTCTCCAGCATTGGCAGGCGGGTACTTTACTATTAGTGCCCCCTGGGAAGTGAGGGGCTTCGTACAAAACCTGGTAATCATGCTAGACAGACACAAGATGCCAGCCAGCTTCCTTCCTAATTGGTGTTCAGGGATGAAAAATTGTTAAGTCACCAGAGTTGCTCTCACCTGTACTAGAGGAAAATGTCCAGAAAAGCAGACTAATACGACCAAGATGATTGCTTGTACTACTGCTGCAATGGTAGAAATACATCTTTTCCACCAGTGTTCTAATAATGTACACTTTTGCAATGGACTTCACCTATTTATACAGAGCAGTTAACATTCAGCAAATATTTATTGAATATTACCTTGTGTGAGATGCTGGGATACAGCTGTAAATAAGAGAATGCTCTTGTTTGAACAGTCCGTAGGTATGCAGTCGGGGGACAATTGAAAAAAGAGACAATTAATTGCAAGGAGTGATAAATGCTGTGAAGAAAATATAATGGAGCTAGGGTCACCAAATAAAATATTGGGCACCTGGTTCTATGTGAATTTCAGATAGACACTGTTTTGTTTTGTTTATTTAGTGTAAGTACGTTCCATGCAATATAGGCCTACATCATCTGGCCCTGCAGATCTAACTCCTTCTCTTGTCATGCTCCACTTTATTTTTTAAGCCCCAGTGTAGCCGGGTCCTGTCTCAGAGCCTTTGCTGTTCGCATCCCCTCTTCCTGGAAAGCTCTGCAGGCGAATCCACAGCTGTCCTCTTGTGGAACTTCAGGTCACTTGTTTAGAGGCCTCCTCTGGCCATCTCCTTGACAATCTACGTCACTGACTGCCGTATCACTGTCTTTCGATCTTCTCACAGAACTCATCAAATCTGAAAAGATCTTGTTTATCCCTTTCCTCTCTTTAAAACAAGCTCCACGAAGGGCAGAAAAGTTCTCTTCTATCGGAGATGCTTTGGCCGTGACTTTGGACAGTTCCTTCGATAGTTGTGTAAGACCCACTAGATGCCTGACATCGAAACAGGGCACAACTCAGCGGACACCCGCCGCATATGTGCCGTTCTCAGAATCCGGAGAGGGATGCCCACTAGCGCGGTCTCAGAGCATTGCCGCGCGTGACGTCAGCCCCCTCAGAGCGGGGCCGTGATTGGTGATTGGAATCTGGGTGGAGCCGAGCGCCCTTGGCCCCGCCCCTTACTCGGCCCCGTGTACGCATGCGCCCCGGCCGCAGCCTCCCTGCCGCGCCATTTTGCCGGGGTTTGAATGTGAGGTGTGGAGCGGCGGTAGGAGTGGAGAGTGCCGGCTACGGTCCGTGACTGGGCTTCCCTTCTCCGTTCCCGCGTCCCCACGAGGTGAGGCGCAGGCCTGCACGGCTTGGTATCGGGCCCTCTCGGGGCCTGGCTGGGGGAGGATGGACGCGCTCCCTACGCTTCCGAACGCTGGGAATCTAGGACCGCACCTCCGGGCGAGAGAGCAACATTGGCCCATGTCTGGGGGGGAGCCGCAGCCTCCCTGCCGCGCCATTTTGCCGGGGTTTGAATGTGAGGTGTGGAGCGGCGGTAGGAGTGGAGAGTGCCGGCTACGGTCCTTGACTGGGCTTCCCTTCTCCTTTCCCGCGTCCCCACGAGGTGAGGCGCAGGCCTACACGGCCTAGTGTCGGGGCTTCTCGGGATCCGGCTGGGGGAGGGTGGAAGCGCTCCCTGCGCTTCCGAACGTTGGGAAGCCAGGACCGCACCTCCGGGCGAGAGCGGAACATTGGCCCATGTCTGGCGAAGCGCCCGGGGGCAGGGGCTTCGCTTTCGCGTCTCGCCTGCCCTGGCGGCATCCCAGGTCTGAGGTGCAGGCTCGGGTAAGCAACCCCACCCCCGCCCGGGCCTGTGAGGAGCGAGGGCGGCCCAGGCGAGGCCTAGCCCGTGCGGTGCGAGCGCCCGCCTCTTCCTCCCTAGCGCCGCGCTGATTGGCCGCGCTCTCGGGGCGGCCTACTCTCATTGGTCGCACCCGTGCGTCCGTTCTCGGCGCGCCCGGCCGCCCGCATCGTGAGGTGAGTGCGGCTGCGGGGCCTGGCCGGCTGCGGGGCGGGCGTTCGAGCCGCCGCCCCGGCCGCCGCCGCTACCCTGGGCCTCCCTTTCCCGTTAGGGCGGCTGCGGGGGTAGCGGAGCGCCACACCGCCGAGGGCTTCGATCTCCGCGGCTGTGAAACGGGCCCGGTGATCTCACTTTGCTGAGTTGCTCGTGAGGGTTAGGCTGTGGTCTGCCCCCGAGGGGGTCCGTGCACCTGTCGGGTGACCCAGGGTCCGCCTCTTGAGGGAACACTTACGGTGTGGTTGTTCGGAGCATTGGGATTCCGCTTAGGAACGGGAAGGCCTGGATTCGTTTTCAATTTAACCCGTCCTTAGGGCTGCTCACTTCGTCTCTCCGAGTCTCTACCTCATCTGGAAAAGCGGGATTGAAAACACCTACCTCGTAAAGTGGCTGCGGGTCCCCTGAGTTACTACCTGGTTTACCAAGCCCCGTCTGGGGTGACCATTGTCCACCTTTCCCTCCCACCTCTTCTCCTCCTTGACCACTGTAGCCATGCTGCTTACGTTTTCTTTCTCGTACATGTTCCGAGCGCCTGTCCTCCAGAAAGCGTTCGGACGCACCTTTCGTTTGCTTGGACATGCCGACAGCAGATCTTTGCAAGGCTGGTTCCCTGTCCTTCAGGTTTCACTCACATTACGCCTTTCTTTGACCAGCCTTTCAAAGGCTCTCTTTCAACTAATCACATCACTCTAGTTTTATTTACTTCATGGTTTTTTTAAAATCATGTTCTAGAATCACTAATAGTTTACTTGGTTATTGTCTTTTTCAAATTTCAAAGGCTGATACCTTACCTGTCTTGCTGCTGCTGTAAGTAGATGGCCAATACTTGGATGTACAAGTGTTATTCCTCGGAATAGTCAGGCCCCGAAAGAGACTTTTTACTTTTGGATCCTTCCAGTGCTCTTTTTGGGCTTCCCTGATGGCTCAGAGGGTAAAGCATCTGCCTGCAATGCAGGAGACCTGGGTTCAATCCCTGAGTCAGGAAGATCCCCTGGAAAAGGAAATGGCAACCCACTCCAGTACTCTTACCTGGAAAATCCCATGGGCAGAGAAGCCTGGTAGACTACAGTCCATGGGATCACGAAGAGTCGGACATGACTGAGCGACTTCACCAGTGCTCTTTTTCTCCTCTGCTTGGACCACCATAGTGAAGTTTTTGGCCCTTTTTTGTGTGTCTCCATTTTTCACGTAATTCGTGTGACTGGATCTACCCAGCCTCTTACTTCTTAGACCCTATATCTTTCATTTCTTTACACCAGTGCAGGGGAATTCTTTATTCCCCTCTGTTTACTTTGATTTTTTCTGGTTGGGAGGTAGGATAGAGGAGAACCATTTTCTGTACAGTATTAGATAGGTTTGGGGGCATTGCTCTACCTTTGGTATTAATTTGTTCCTTTAGTCATTTAACTTCATCTAATCTACTTAATCTCTTTGAATACTGTGAAATTTACCTTTTTTGTCTCAAACAGAATGGACAGAGTTCCTTCCCTTGGGGAACCTATATTCTAGTGGGGGAAAGAGACAAGATTACAAATAAATGACTTAAATAATTCCAGACAAGTGACAGATGAAGGCGACTTTTCTGAGGAGGTGGCATTTGAACTGAGACCAGCTATGGAAAGATTAGAGAACAGAACATTCCAGGCAGAGAGAATAGAAAGTACAAAGGGTTCAAGAAAAATCGAGCTTTCACAGAGTAGTATGTGAAGGGACAGGTGTCTAGAGGTTAGATCACATTGGACTTTGTAGACAGTGTAAAAAGTTTGGCTCCGCATCTCTAGTATGTTCCTGTGGTTAGAAAGCAGGGTGGACTGAGGTGCTGCAGTGTGTTCTTAATGTGTGTGTGCCAGATAGTTTTCATTTATTGGATCTCTCTCCTTTCCTCCAGATGTAGGGCCCTGGAGTGGTTCTCTAATGCAGAGGAAATATCTTTAGGAAAAGGCATACATCTTGGGTCAACTTAAGTCACAGATGTCTGTGTGGTGGCCTTGGAAAGCAAAGCTTTTATTACAGATGTCTTCATCTGTAATTGAGGACCTCTGAGAAGAGGCTAGACTTTAGGTCCAGCCAGTCTTTTAACAAAAAGTCTGGCGTAATTGATTTATTGTGGTACATAAAGGACATCACTCATTTGTGTCCAACTCTTTGTGACCCCGTGGACTAGAGTCTATGGAATTCTCCAGGCCAGAGTACTGGAGTGGGTAGCTGTTCCCTTCTTCAGGGGATCTTCTCAACCCAGGGATCAAACCCAGGTCTCCTACATTGCCAGCAGATTCTTTATCAGCTGAGCCACCAGGGAAGCCTATTGTGGTACGTATTTTTCAGGTATTTTTTTGGTAGAGATTTCCAAAAATAGCTCAGTGGAGAAGTAAAGTATCAGCCTTCATATAAAGGCAAAAGAGTGAATTTTTTCATTTCTGGTTTGTCTTTAAAGTCAATAATGCTTTTTACATTTATATATTGCACATATTTCAGAATGTCGGTGTAATGTCTGGCAAATAAAGATAACTAGACCTTGATCTTGCTGATGTATTGTGAATACTTGTGGAGTATTCTCTAAAATTACGTGATGAGTCATATTTTCGCAAATCAGGGCTAAGCTTACAATTTGGGTTTATAGACACTGTCACTGAGGAGACAGAAAAGGGATTTTTGGACAAATATTTAGTCCCTTAACATTAAAAATATAAGATTTATATAGTATTTTAACTTTTGGAGGTTGTAGCACACATGTGTATATTCCTCCACCACCACACACACACACACAGTTTCCCCCCATACACTTTTTTTAACCTGGCCCTTCAGCTTCACTGTTTCGTGGGGGTCATAGTCATGTGCTTTAGAGTCGGTTGGCTCCAGCTCTTCTGTCTCACAGTCATTTGACTGAATAAATGTGAAGCATGATAGTGCTTTTTGATGGAAAAAGATCAATAAAGCATATGTAGCTTTTGAAAATAGGGCACAAATACACAGTAGGTGCTCTTCACTGTTTTAAGAATTGAGGGAGATTGCAGTGAACAAAACACAAAGTCCTTGCTCCCATGTTGCTGACAGTCTAATGGAGGGAGAAGCGTAGTAAACAAGAATGCAATTAATAGTCCTGATAAAATTGGAAAAGCAGAACCAGAGAATGGAGAATGACTGAGCTGGATGCTGTTTTAGATAGGATGGTCCAGGACAGCAGCTCAAAACAGAAGTGACATTTGAAAAGAGACGTGAATGAAGCAGGGAGTGAACTACAAAGCTCTCCAGGGGCAGAGCTATCTAGGTGGAGGAGACAGTAAGTCCTAGCCCCCGAAATAAGCACTGGCAAATATGAACAATAATACAGGATAAAGTTCAAAGTCCCATCTTCTTTGAAGCATTTTTGAATGAACAGGAACTAATTATGTCAGTATGTTGGTCACTACTTATCTGACAGATCTGAATTCCTACATTATGTCATGCTTGCTAATAACTGATGCTCAGAGAATAGTCTCCAATCCAGACTGGATCCATGTTTTAGCCGGTTGACTGACATATTAGCTTATCCATTAATTCATGCGGCAAATGCTTAGTGAATACTGTGTGCCAGGCAGTGTTGAAGGTCCTGGGCTACAGAGGTGAGCAGGACCTGCAAAGCCTGTGCCCCAGGGAGCTTACAAATAAGAGATGACAAGTCAAAGATACCTCAGATGAGAGTAAGTGCTGTGAACAGTGCAACAGGGATGAGGTAGATGATAGTTGTAGAAGGCTTTTTTGAGGAGTTGACAGTGGGCTGGAAGATGCCTGTGTCAAATAGAGTTATTACAGTCAGGGAGAACTCTCGTCTGGTTTGAGGAACATAAAGAAGGCTTTGGCGGCTAAATAGCAAGAAGGTCAAAGATAAGGTTGACAGGTGCCAGCTTGCATGGTACTCTGTCATGAAGAAAGTTAGTAAAATGCAAATTTATTAAGGAGTGTATTTAAAATTAAACTCAGCAAAATAGGTTCAGTTAACTTCTGTAATCTCCTAAACACACATGCTGCCTTGTGTAAATCCCAAAAGGTAGTCTTTGCATGTAGCAAAGACTTTTTTTTTTATCTCATATATACTGATATAAATGGTTTTCCTTGGCAACAGCTTTTCATAACAGATTCAGCATTTCAGCACTGAAAAAAGAATGGGAAATAAATTGATTAAATCACTGCTTTCCGGCCTGTGTTGCATAATGGTTCTGTGGCCAGGCTCTGGGTTCTTGAAGCTTTTAAAGTTCATCTCCAAAAGAGGGTGAATATGATGCATAGCATTTTCCAAACCTTTGGTGTAAGAAACAGGAATTGTTGCTTCTCAGTAAATTGTGTGTGTGGTTGAGTGGAACTTCATGCCCATAGAGTGGTTTGCCCTGGATCAAAGGAAGTGACTATATATAAATGGTAGAGTCTACCAAATCGCCAAGATGTTGACTTCCCTTGTGGTAAAAACGAGTGTGTTGAGGAGAATACATATAGCTTCAAAGATTGGTCTTCTTAGAAGGCTGTGGTTTCTGGCTGTGAAGGAGTACTCTTCACAACCTCAGCATTAGCTATAGCCCTTTATAAAGCCTATTAATCATTTGTAATATATTAGATGTGCATTTTTTGGTCAGTCTTAGCATATTCTGTGATTTATATTTAGTTTTAAGCTTTAAATATTTGAAAAGTTGCTTTTTATTGAGATACAATTAAGACATAACATTGTTAATTTCAGGTGCACAACATAATGGTGTATGTATTGTGAAATGATCACAATAAACCTAGTTAATTAACGTCCATCATCACACATAATTACAAATTTATATGTCTTGTGTTCTGAACTTTTAGGATTTACTGTCCTCGTAACTTTCAAATACACAGCATACTGCTATTAACTGGGGTCTCTGTTGGACATTGCATCCTCCTGATTTATATATTTCATAATCGGAGGTTTGTACCTTTCTACCCATGTTGATCCATTTGTCCCTTCCACGCAGTCAACCACCTATCTATTTTAACCAATCTGTTTGTTGTTGTTTTGCCATGCCCCCACCAATCTGTTATTTTGTTGTTGTTCTGCCACACACCACAGTATGTGGGACAGTTAGAAGCCATGCCCGCTGCATCGGGAGGCAGAGTCTCAGTCATTGGGCCACTGAGGAAGTTCCCTAATCTGCTCTTTTTATCTGTGAATTTTTGTTTTTAAGATTCCACATAGAAACATGATCATGTGGTATTTCAGTTCAGTCACTCAATCCTGTCCAACTCTTTCTGACCCCGTGGACTGTAGCATGCCAGGCTTCCCTGTCCATCACTAACTCCCGGAACTTACTCAGACTCAATGTCTGTTGCATCCAACCATCTCATTCTCTGCTGTCCTCTTCTCCTGCCTTCAGTCTTTGCTAGCATCAGGGTCTTTTCCAATGAGTCAGTTCTTCGCATCAGGTGGCCAAAGTATTGGAGTTTCATCTTCAACATCAGTCCTTCCAGTGGATATTCAGGACTGATTTCCTTGAGGATGGACTGTTTGGATCTCCTTGCAATCCAAGGGACTCTCAAGAGTCTTCTCCAACACCACCGTTCAAAAGCATCAGTTCTTCAGTGCTCAGCTTTCTTAATCGTCCAACTCTCACATCCATACCTGACCACTGGAAAAACCATAGGTTTGACTTGACAGACCTTTGTGGGTAATGTCTCTGCTTTTTAATACGCTGTCTAGGTTGGTCATAGCTTTTCTTCCAAGGAGCAAGCATCTTACTAATTTCATGGCTGCAGTGATTTAGGAGCCCCCAAAAAGAAATTCTGTCACTGTTTCCCCATCTGTTTGCCGTGAAGTGATGGACCAGATGCCATGATCTTAGTTTTCTGAATGTTGTGTTTTAAGCCAGCTTTTTCACTCTCCTCTTTGACTTTCATTAAGAGGTTCTTTAGTTCTTCTTTGCTTTCTGCCATAAGGGTGGTGTCATCTGTGTATTGGAGGTTATTGATACTTCTCCTGACAATCTTGATTTTAGTGTGTGCTTCATCCAGCCCAGCATTTCACATGATGTATTCTGCATGTGAGTTAAATAAGCAGGGTGACAATAATACAGCCTTGACATACTCCTTTCCTGATTTGGAACCAGTCTGTTGTTCCATGTCCAGTTCTAACCTTTGCTTCTTGACCTGCATACAGATTGCTCAAGAGGCAGGTCAGGTGTTCTGGTATTCCCATCTCTTTCAGAATTTTCCAGAGTTTGTTGTGGTCCACACAGTCAAAGGCTTTGGCATAGTCAATAAAGCAGAGGTGGATATTTTTTCTGGAACTCTCTGCTTTTTCGATGATCCAGCAGATGTTGGCAATTTGATCTCTGGTCCCTCTGCCTTTTCTAAATCCAGCTTGAATATCTGGAAGTTGATGGTTCATATACTGTTGAAGCCTGGCTTGGAGAATGTTGAGCATTATTTTTCTAGCATGTGAGATGAGTGCAATTGTGTGGTAGTTTGATCATTCTTTGGCATTGCCTTTCTTTAGGATTGGAATGAAAATTGACCTTTTCCAGTCCTGTGGCCACTTCTGAATTTTCCAAATTTGCTGGCATATTGAGTGCAGCACTTTCACAGCATCATTTTTTAGGATTTGAAACAGTTCAACTGAAATTCCATCACCTCCACTAGTTTTGTTTGTAGTATTTTTGCTTCCTAAGGCCCTTCCAGGATGTCTGGCTCTAGGTGAGTGATCACACCATCATGATTATCTGGGTCATGGAGATCTTCTGTACACTTTTTTTTGTGTATTCTTGTCACCTCTTCTTAATACCTTCTGCTTCTGTTAGGTCCATACCGTTTCTGTCTTTTATTGGGCCCATCTTTGCATGAAATGATCCCTTGGTATCTCTAATTTTCTTGAAGAGATCTCTAGTCTTTGTTATGTATCATTTATTTCACTTAGTATACTGCCCTTAGGATCCATCCATGTTGTCACAAATGGCAGGGCTTTCCCTTTTTGTGTGTCTCTGGATAATATACCATTCTGTATGTATACTACATTGCATTATCCATCGATGGATGCTTAGGTTGCTTCCATGTGTTGACTGTTAATAATGCTGCAGTGGACAGCAGTCAATGGGAGCACAGATCCTTCAGATAAATACCTAGAAGTGGAATAGCTGGAGCATGTCTGTTTTTAATTTTTTGAGGAACCTCCATACTTGCTTTCATAGTGGCTGCACGTTCACACCAACAGGATACCAGGGTTTCCTTTTCTCCCCATCCTCGCCAAATGCTTGTTATTTCTTGTCTTTTTTATTATAGTTGTTCTAACAGGTGTGGGGTGATAATCTCATAGTGGTTTTGATTTGCATTCCCTTGTGTTTAGTGATCTTGAGCACCTTTTCATATTTTCTTTGGAAAAATGTCTGTTCAGTTCCTCTGCCCATTTTTCAGTTGGACTCTTTTTTCCTGAGTTATATGAGTTTTTTTTTTAATGTTTTGGATATTAATTCTTTATCAGATACGACTTGCAAATATTTTCTCCTATTTAGTATGTTGCCTTTTCATTTTGTTGATGATTTGCTTTGCTGCACAGACATTTTTAGTTTGATGTCATTCCACTTGTTTATTTTTGCTTTGACTTAGCTTTTGTGTAGAAAGTTGCTTTTTAATTACAACTGCAGCTGTCATCTTATGAACCTCCAAATTGTCTTCCCAGTTGCACATTCTCAGTATGTAGTTTGTTGTCAATACCTATGGCTGCATGTTGTACACAAAAGAATTTACTCTAGTTTCTTTACTCTCAGAAGTCAGTGGGATCCTTACTGCTTAAAAATTTTAGTTTTTTATTGTGGGTTTGTAAAAAAAACTAATAATTGATATTTTTAACCTTTAGTTTGTGATATGTTTTTTCTTCTGTTTCTCAAAATCGTCTCATCACTGATTCAAAAAAGCCCCTCTTCTGGAACCTTGTGTTGGCTAGGGACATCCATGATGTACATGATGCTCTCCTGTGCATCCCTGTGTCCCCATGTGCTCAGTTACCCAAACCTTATTTTTGTTTTAGGCTCAATGGCAATGGAGCTCAGTGATGCAAATTTGCAAACACTAACAGAATATTTAAAGAAGACTCTCGATCCTGATCCTGCCATCAGGCGTCCAGGTAAAGTGAATAAATGTGGTTGATACCTTTGTGCAATCTGTTTGTAAATTTTTTTTTTAATTTTTATTTTTACTTTATTCTACTTGTTTGTAAATTTTTAAAAAGAGATTAACACTTGAATTCTTAGGCATAGTTTATTTTTCATTTATAACATACAGCAATGGGCTTTTTCATTCTTTTTTGTTGTGTTTTTGTTTCTTGAGTAAAATAACTTCATCCCTTTTGGGATAAAAAGGACTAGTAAGTTTAGGATGCTTTGTTCGTTGACCTTCCTGAAAACCCCTACACCTTCCTGTTTTAGAGATACAATAATCAGAGCATAGAGCTAAGAGTTAACTGCCTTAAAAGTGATTAAGTGAATGAAACTAGAGTTTTTAAATTAATATTTTAAGACCTAGGGTTCCTCTCCTTTTCCTCCTCCCAGATTTGACCAGTTGTCATTATCGATTTAGTGTAAGCTTAAAATTGCAAACTTGAATGACTGTAGGAGTTGCACATGAAGGTAAAAGCGGGGGTGGGGGTGGGCGGAGGGCAGGCTGTGGGGTTAACTGCCTTGGTTAGGGGCAGATATAATTAATATTTGGAACCATCTAACTCGGGGGGATTCAAAGCAGTCTTGCAAGATCAGATTTCCAGCTTTGCTTAAAAAGTAAGGATAAACTTCTGGGGGCCACATGTGTCTTGTGGATAGTAAGCTGATGATCCTTGTTGTAAGCCATATTAATCAGAAATGGTCTTAATCTGCATCTTCAGAATTTACTGATGTGCATTCTCATGAAGAGGATTTTGGAAGCACTCCATGAAGATCCAGATGAATGTGTGCACATATGGGTTGTATATTATATATAGTAAATAGAATATTTGTTTATTATTTACATGTCAATGCATCCATCCTAGTCTAGAAAGGCCTTTGTGATTTCTGTGAGGGAAAATTGTGATTTTCCTGTTAGTGCTTAAAGAAGCAGTTTGTTCTTGGATAAAAGGAAATTAATGGTTCTAGTCTTAGACTTCCCCAGAAATCCTCTGCCAACACTGTTTAATGAAAATTATTTTTAATAACTGTGTCTTTGTAAGGTGGAGGTGCTGTTGTTTTATGAATCCAGAATAAAATGTAGGAATAAATTGATGTTTCCGATAAGAGTTGCAACCATACATTTCACAGGGATTGCCGGATATGAAATATTGAACAACCAAATATTGAAGCAACCAAAGCTTTCTATAAAACCATATAAACCATAGTGTGTCCCCTCCTGAAAATTCTTTTTCAGTTCAGCATTCTTTATCTTTCAAGAAACACATGGTAGACACAAAGCAGGGAGGGTTTGAGGGTGGAAGTTAAACTCTTGGGACTCAATTCGGAAAGAAGGTGTTAAATCATACTAAATTGTATACAATTATTATTATACAATTTAGTATGATAGTAGATGCTAACCGCTCACCTTTTCAGTAAATATTGAAACCTTGGACTGGATGCTGCCTCAGGAAGCTTAAGATAGGAAAAATTGGAAGTGCTATAAATCATCATGGTCTGATCTGTAAACCCAGGAGATTTATTGTCCCTAACTGTAGTATGAGTTTAAAATATATGAGTAAAACCTTTGTATAAGGTTATTGCTGATATTAGAAATGTTTAGTTTGAAAAGAATACCGAGGGCTAGTAGGATAGAATAAGGACTGGACTGAAACTTTTTCAGTGATGAAATTCTCTAGCTGTGTGATCTTTGACAAGCTTACGTAACCTCAGTGGCCTTGTCCTTAAAGTGAGGGTAATACTACCTACTTCCCTGGGCAGTAGTGACAACTTAACATATGTGAGTCAAACATCAGAATCAACAAATTTAATCTTAGTCACAGTCCTATAAAAGAAATGTTACTACCATTCTAATAGTACTAATAATAATCCTTCTGGAACAAGACAGGGCATATGACTTGAGTTAATGGATGGTAAAGTGATCTGAAAACTGAGATACTATATAAACTTAATGTAACATCATGTACAATCCTAATCTTTTCCATTTGTTGATGTTTCACTCAGAAATATACATAGTTCACATATACATACAGTCTTAAGATTTGGTTTTAATAACATATCTTCTAATATGGGGATTGTTTTCCAGCTGAGAAGTTTCTTGAATCTGTAGAAGGAAATCAGAATTACCCATTGTTGCTGTTAACATTACTAGAGAAGTCCCAGGATAATGTTATTAAAGTGTGTGCCTCTGTAACATTCAAGAACTATATTAAAAGAAATTGGAGAATTGTAAGTATTTTGTGAGTACCTAGTTTAAGACCCTGCATGTTTAAAAGAGTTATATGTGCAGTGTTCCTGAGTGATTCAGATACAGATTAAAGATAAAAACAGAACCCTCCTCACCAAATATTAAAGTCAAACCCAAAAACATACAAAAAGTATAAAAATACCATAACTAAGTGAGATTTATCCCAAATATGCATGGCTGTTTCAGCATTCAAAAACCTATACACTGAGAAAAGGTAAGTCATATTATTATTTCAATAGGTGCAGAAAAAGCCCATCTCAAAGTCAAACATCTATTCGTGGTTAAAAACTCAGTAAATTTGAAATAGAGGGGTCTTTCTTGGCTTGATAAAGACTTATGGAAAAGCGATAACTAATATACATAATGGTGAAAAACTTGAAACCTTCCCACTAAGATCAGGTGCAAAACAAGGATTTTCCCTCTCGCCACTCCTTTGCAATATTTTGTTGGCGGTCCTTGATAATGCAGTAGGTAAAGGCGTATGCCATTCGGGAAAAAAGATACTTTTAAAACTGTCTTTGTTCACAGAAAGTTCCTGTTTTGTTTAAATTCATGTTGATTAAATCAGCTTCATAAGCCGGGCTGCTCTAGAGAGTGAGACTTTGTTTAACCTCCAGTTTGTGTCTGTTGTTGTTTTGGTTTTTTTTTTTGTTTGGTCACGCCCTGTAGCACGTGGGATCTTAGGGATCAAACCTCCTGTATTGGGAGCATGGAGTCTTAACTACTGGACTGAGAGGGAAGTCCCATGGTTGAAATTTAACTTTAGCTCTCTGCTGAAGAGACATTATGTGGAAAGTTACACAGTCTAAATGAATCATTGAAGCAGTTTCTATTGTGGACAAGGAAAAATTACATAAAGCTGGAAAAACCACATTATATATATATAAAATGTGTATAATGCATTTGAAGTTTTTGATATGGGATTTGTCCTATGTCTTGGATATGGAAATATTTTCTAATTACAAGGTGAATCTTAATATGCTCCAAGTTTAATGGAGGCTTTCCAAGTGGCTCAGTAGTAAAGAATCTGCCTGCTGAGCAGGAGATGTAGGCTCAATCCCTGGATCAGAAAGATCCTCTGGAGAAGGAAATGGCAGCCCACTGTAGTATTCTTGCCTGGGAAATCCCATGAGCAGGAGCCTGGCCAGCTACAATCCATGGGGTCACAGTCAGACATAACTTAGCGACTGAACTACCACCACTCCAAGGTGAATCTTACTGTGCTATAAGTTTAAGATCAGTATAAAATTATACATTGAGAAACAGAAACGGATATTTTCCCTACCTTAGCTTTTGACAGAGGTTCTAAAATTGGGGGTGGTTTTGCCCATCTAGGGATATTTAGAGATATTTCGGTTGTCACAAGGGGTAGGGGGTATTTCTGAAAAGAAGCCAAGGATACTGGTGACCATCCTACAATGCACAAGAAAGACCCCCACAATCAAGATTTATCTGACCCAAAATGTCATTAACGGCACGGCTGAGGTAACCCTGGGTTAGGATGGGAATGTTTTTAGTAATAATAGTAATCACATTTAGAAGGTTTTAAAGTTGACAGAAATGGTCAGTTTTTCTAAAAAATCAACTTGACATCTGCTTATTCACTGAGAGTCTTTTTTCTTCATTCCATAGGAGAATTTAAAATTGTAAATACTGTTCTTAAACTTGTGTAGTCACATGTTCTCACATGTGGTGAAGAAATGAGTTGGTGAATTTTAGAATGTTTAGAAATCCACGCATCTACTTATAGACGTTCAGGCCCCCTCTGTCTTGATTTATAAAACTAATGAGACTCAATCTCTGGGTGATGTAGTCCTGGTTGCATTTGAACTGGTAACAGTCAAGAAGTTTTCACTGACAAGACCTTTCTTTAACTTAAGGTAATGATCAAATTGAGGATGAATATGGGCTGTCTATGAAGATTTTAACCACATTTTGATTAATTATCATATAGAACTGAGATTCTCAATTGACATCAGAGTCAGAGAAGCTGATTATTCAAGAAATCTGTGACCCATTCATAGGGAGGAAAGGCCCTGTTTTCCTGTTTTTTCTTAGGCAACCAGGAAATGAGAAATGATTCTGTTTTATCTACAGATGCGTACAGTCATGGATATGAATTTATGTTACTTGCTCATTAATGTTTTGCTCTTAGGTTGAAGATGAACCAAATAAAATTTGTGAAGCCGACAGAGTAGCCATTAAAGCTAACATCGTGCACTTGATGCTTAGCAGCCCGGAGCAAATTCAAAAGCAGGTACGTGAGGCCCTGCTTGTTAGGGGCCTTGTTTGTAGAGGTTTCATCTAATTAGACTCTTTCCTGCCCCCAGTTAAGTGATGCCATTAGCATTATTGGCAGAGAAGATTTCCCTCAGAAATGGCCTGACTTGTTGACCGAAATGGTGAATCGCTTTCAGAGTGGAGATTTCCATGTTATTAACGGAGTCCTTCGTACAGCACATTCTTTATTTAAAAGGTATTGATATGTAAATTGATATTTTAAAAATACTTTTTTCAGGTGTTTTTCCTTGTGTATTTTTGTGACTGTTGTCATTCTTTTATGATAATTCTAGAATAAGAACATAAGCCTCTCAATTCATTATGTTTATTTCTTATTAAGTGTAGGATTTTTATTTCATATTGCCCCATTACTTGCAAAATACCTGGTTTGATAAACTGTGCTTCAATTCCCTTTTTATTTCAGAAAGCTGTCTAGCAGTAGATTTTTGTCTAATCTAGCCTTGAAGACCTAAAGTCAGTTAACAAAAATTTGTGAATTTACCTATTTTACATTGATTTTTTAGATATCGCCATGAATTTAAGTCAAACGAGTTATGGACTGAAATTAAACTTGTTCTGGATGCCTTTGCTCTGCCTTTGACGAATCTGTTTAAGGTATATAATAACATTTTGGTGGTATTTTTTAGTTACTTAACATTTTAAAGCACTTCAATATTTGTATGAATTTATTTAAGAGATGGCTTTGAAAGCTTATTTGATAGGTCATGGTTTAGAGCAACATTTCTTTTGAAAATTTTCAAACCTATATCTAAATAGAGAAGATGGTATAATAAATTCCCATGTATTGACTGCACAAGTTTAACAAGTTACTAGCATTTTGTTTATTTTTACTTTGTTTTATCTTTTTGATTTTGTATGAACAGTTAAAAGCAAATCCCAGGCATCATAGTATTTCACTCAAGTATTTGTGTATCTCTAAAGGAATAGGTCTATATTTTGATTTTATTGTTTATGGAATTTAATTTATATACACCATCGTATAGTACATAAGCAACTTCCCTAAACATGTTCTTCATCTTTCTGAGAATCCTTTAAGATTGAAGAAGAAATAATGTCAACCTTTTTATTCCCCTGATAAGGCAAGAGAAGAGTTTGGTTTCACAAACAATATAAAGAACCATGCCTCAACAGTTTTGCTAACTCAAGAAAAGCTACTAATTTCCTGTTTTCAAAAAGGAAAGGTTGTGTGATTGTTACAACTTCTAAATTATAGCATATGCACAGAATTTTTCATGGTTAGAGTATCTTACTGATGGTACATTCTTATTTTTCAAAAATAAAATTGGACAAATGTGATCATTTTTTTCACCTGTTGGATTGGCAGAGATTTCTTTTCAGTGACGTTAAAAGTTTTAGCCAGGGACAGGTAGAACTGGTGGGGGGGTGTCTTTAGCTAGAGTGCACTGAAATGAACACTCGTGTCCTCCCCGTTGGATTATAAATGGTACTAGCTTTCTGGAGTTTGACACTTCAGTGAGAAAACCATAATATTCGTATTTCCTGACTCCAGGATATAGTTCGCAACATTTGTTGTGTGTGTTTTACATAATAGATGTGCATGAATTACCAAGACCTTTTATGTATATTTTCTCATTTGATATATATTAGATAGGTATTATGCTTACTTACAGATAAGGACATGGGGGCTCTGAAAAAACTTAACTCAGAGTCATGCTCATTGCGAGCAAGAGTTTGGGTTGTATCTAGATCTGTCTGGCTTCCAAAACCCTTACTCACAGCATACCATTCTGCATTGGAAATATAGTTCTAGAATCTCAAACTCAGAAAACTAGAAGTGTATGCACAAAGATTTGTAGATAAACTTGTTTATTGCAGTTAGAATAACAAATAGTTGCAAACAACCTAAAGGCCAGGTTGCAGAAAATTATTTAATGAACATATATGAAGACATTTAATGGTCTTAACATTTAATAGTTACATATACACACAGAGCAGAATAGAAGGATCTAGTCCAAAATATTAACATTGGACTTCGCAGTAGTGTTATTATGGACAGTTTAAAAATATATATTATAAAGTATTTTTCAAAAATCTTAAATGAGTGCACGCTACTATTTAAAAGCCAAATTTTGGAGAAGATATGTAAATTTTGAGTTGGCCAAAAGGTTCAGCATAGTACAAGGCTTTTTCACTAAGGTTTACGATACACTAAAGCCATCTTCCTAAATTCTTTTCCAAGGCCACTATTGAACTCTGCAGCACCCATGCAAATGATGCCTCTGCTCTGAGGATTCTGTTTTCTTCCCTGATCTTAATCTCAAAATTGTTCTACAGTTTAAACTTCCAGGTAAGTTTTGTTTTATTTCTTGGTTTTGGTTCTTATTCTTTGATGTCAAATGTAAAGTTTTTCACTTGATAAAGACTTCTTTGCTAGCACTGATTTCACCCTCGCCCAAAGAATAAGTATTAGTTGTTTTGTTTTCTGATTCCCCCCACTTTTTATCTACAAATTGTGTTCTATTTTATAGTAGTTCCTAGACATGCTAGTGGGTGTGTGTATCATAGAGAAAAGTAGCATTCTCTTAGTCTGATAAGTTAGGGAAACCCCACATCCTAAATGACTGTTGGGGTGTCATCCTATATTCTATTTAATTGAAGACAGCACATTCCCAGGCCTTTCTCTTGTTCATTTAAGTGAGTACTGACGCTGGGGGAACCATGTTTTGATTAGAGGCCTCTGCCTAGGTAATACCAAAAAAAGCTTATAGCTTTTAATGGAAGCTTATCTGGGAGACAAAACAGTGCAGAAGCAGGCTTGGGAAAGTGTGAGAGCCGGAGCCGCTGTGTCTCACAGGAAGCACAGCTACAGGAAGTCTTACTGGTACAGATTCCTATACTGAGATTTAAGGGGAAGGATGTGGCCTTTTCGTTGACTTCAGCCAGAGCTGAGTACCAGGCTTAATCCTCCCAACAGTACTCCCTCACAGTGGCAGGGACAGCATTCCTAAAAGGAATAGATAGAATGAACAGGAGACGAATAGCCCAAAGTGGCATACCTTCATCCGTGTCCAGCTGGACAGCAACTTGAGAAATTCTCAAAGGATATCACTGGGCTTTGTGTTTTTTTTTAACACCTTTGAATTCTACTTCCTAGAAGTCAGGTAGAATGAGGTGCTTAATTTCTTAGTCACAGAAGCCTAAGTAGGAAGGAGGCATAATCTTTACCCTTCAGGGATTATTCCTCATTAAGAGGGCAGTTCTGTGCCATAGGAAGTCAGTAACTATCAGCCAGTAAGCCTGACTTGGTGATCATCTTTAAAAAAAAATTGCAGTAATTCAGAAAGGAAAAGAAATGTATTGGTAAGCACTCTGTTGTGTAAGGAAAGTCTTTAGCCTTCACTTCAGTTCAGTCACTCAGTCGTGTCCAACTCTTTGTGACCCCATGAATCGTAGCACGCCAGGCCTCCCTGTCCATCACCAACTCCCAGAGTTCACTCAGACTAACGTCCATCGAGTCCGTGATGCCATCTAGCCATCTCATCCTCTGTCGTCCCCTTCTCCTCCTGCCCCCAGTCCCTCCCAGCATCGAAGTCTTTTTCAGTGAGTCAACTCTTTGCATGAGGTGTCCAAAGTACTAGAGTTTCAGCTTTAGTATCATTCTTTCCAAAGAAATCCCAGGGCTGATCTCCTTCAGAATGGACTGGTTGGATCTCCTTGCAGGCCAAGGGACTCTCAAGAGTCTTCTCCAACACCACAGTTCAAACGCATCAATTCTTCAGTGCTCAGCTTTCTTCACAGTCCAACTCTCATATCCATGCATGACCACTGGAAAAACCATAGCCTTGACTAGACAGACCTTGGTTGGCAAAGTAATGTCTCTGCTTTTCAATATGCTGTCTAGGTTGGTCATAACTTTTCTTCTAAGGAGTAAGCGTCTTTTAATTTCATGGCTGCAGTCACCATCTGCAGTGATTTTGGAGCCCCCCAAAATAAAGTCTGACACTGTTTCCACTGTTTCCCCATCTATTTCCCATGAAGTGATGGGACCAGATGCCATGATCTTCACGCATCAATTCTTCAGTGCTCAGCTTTCTTCACAGTCCAACTCTCATATCCATGCATGACCACTGGAAAAACCATAGCCTTGACTAGACAGACCTTGGTTGGCAAAGTAATGTCTCTGCTTTTCAATATGCTGTCTAGGTTGGTCATAACTTTTCTTCTAAGGAGTAAGCGTCTTTTAATTTCATGGCTGCAGTCACCATCTGCAGTGATTTTGGAGCCCCCCAAAATAAAGTCTGACACTGTTTCCCCATCTATTTCCGATGAAGTGATGGGGCCAGATGCCATGATCTTCGTTTTCTGAATGTTGAGCTTTAAGTCAACTTTTTCACTCTCCTCTTTCACTTTCATCAAGAAGCTTTTTAGTTCCTGTTCACTTTTTGCCATAAGGGTGGTGTCATCTGCATATCTGAGGTTACTGATATTTCTCCCGGCAATCTTGATTCCAACTTGTGTTTCTTCCAGTCCAGCGTTTCTCATGATGTACTCTGCATATAAATTAAATAAGCAGGGTGACAATATACAGCCTTGACACACTCCCTTTCCTATTTGGAACCAATCTGTTGTTGTTCCATGTCCAGTTTGACCTTAAAGGAATAGGTAGATTTACATTGGGACAGGAAACAAGCAGCATCATTTGTGACTGAAAGCTTATGGAGACAGTCAGAATGGTTTACGCAGCTGCCAGACCCAGCTGGAGCAGCGAACTCTTGCCAAAGCAGATATTGGTTAACACAGCTAGGCACGTGGAAAACATTTGCCATCATGGGGAAAACTTATTGAGATATAATGATTATTTCAACCCAAAGTCTCAAGTCACCATTTATTCTTTAGGATCTCCCTGAATTTTTTGAAGATAATATGGAAACTTGGATGAACAATTTTCATACCCTCTTAACATTAGATAATAAGCTTCTACAAACTGATGTAAGTACTATTTATTTCCTAAGTAGGCTTTTTTAAACTAAGAGTTATTTGAAATACAATATTAAATGTCAATTGTATCTCAGTATTTTTTAATGTTAAAAGAATTATTTGAGTACCTCTGAGAATATTGGAGGGAGGATAGTTAATTAATCTTCAGAAAAATGTAAGTTATTTGAGAACGTTTAGCATTGTGGTTCCTTATAATTTATTTACTCTTGCATTGTTAATAGATAAAAATTCTGAGAATGCAAGTAAAATTTGACTATATGGGGTGTCCCCCATTTGATTATTTATAATATGCAGAATTACTCTTCTTGTAATACTGACTTAAGTCACGATTTATAGGTAAGGCTATTTTATTACATTATTGAAAGTGAGTCTTCAAGAATATTCACATTATGAGCATTTTATGAAATAGAAAATCGTTGTCATTGAAGATACTAAGAAAACTTAAACCTTTGTAATAACAGCCTCTCTTGAAAAAGTAATCTACAGTGTGGGAAAGAGGGTACATGAAGGTTTGTTAATATGTGTAAGTTTCTGATCTGGGTTTTGTAATAAGTGCTTTTGAACATAATAACGCTTCTTCTGTGTTACTCATTTGCTTGTTTATTATTATATTTATGATTTACCTCTTAAGAAACAAAAAAGAAGTAAAAGGTGATATAGTAAGAATACTTCAACACCAGATAAAAGGCACAGTTGGTGATTCAAATCTGTCTGGGGAGTGGTATACAGAGGGAGAATATTAACTGTGGGTATACAGCATGTTTTACCTGAGATTTGCAGAGGATGCAACCAAGAAAAGGGTTCCTAAAAAATAATTCTTTCAGTCCACTAGGGAGAAACCACTCCCTCAGAAAACACTCCCTTATACTTAAGTCTAAAGGAAGCTTCTCACATAGGCTTCTTAAGGGAGTTGCTTGCCCATTTAACTGTGTGTCATCTGTGTGTAGCATCCCTAATATTTATGCTTTGAGAAGCTATACTTTTTAATCGCTTCTCAATTTGAGTTCTTTGGCACATAATATAGCTCAGAAAGTATTTGTGGGTTGCTTCTGTATATCTTAAGGACTATTCTGTTAGTCATTGTCATGGGTGAGTGGGGCTGGCAGCCTTTTCCTATAAAGGTCCAGGTGTTTTGGACTTGGGCACTGTGTGCTCAGCTCTGCAGTTGTAGTTGACTATGGGCAATCCTATAAGTTGCATAAATGAAAACGAAGAATGAGTGTAGCTGGGTTTTAATAAAACTGTACTTCAGAAATTAGGCAGCAGATTGACCCCTGCTTTAGGTGGTGGTTTAACATTTTACAGTAAACGTGAAAGTGTTAGTCACTCAGTCACGTCCGACTCTTTGCGACCCCATGGACTATAGCCCACTCGGCTTCTCTGTCCATGGGATTCTCCAGGCAAGAATGCTGGAGTGGGTAGCCATTCCCTTCTCCAACATTTTATAGGGCTTCCCTGGTGGCTCAGACGGTAAAGCGTCTGCCTGCAAAGCGGGAGAGCCAGATTTGTTCCCTGGCTCGGGGAGATCCCCAGGAGAAAGAAATGGGAAACCACTCCAGTATTCTTGCCTGGAAAATTGCATGGACTGAAGAGACTGGTAGACTACAGTCCATGGGGTCGAAAAGAGTTGGACACAACTGAGCAACTTCACTTTCAGGCGCCTGCCAGTGTAAGAGACCTGGGTTTGATCTCAGGGTCAGGAAGATTCCCCTGGAGTAGGAAATGAAAATGAACACCCATTCCAGTACTCTTGCCTGAGAAATCCCCTGGACAGAGGAGCAAACTGTTATTTGTGAGAATGTTATAGTATTAACTTACGGGCAAGAGAACACATTTTAATATATTTGAAAATGAGAACCCTTTGAGAGATAGCAAGATAGTTAGAAATGGAAGTGTGATATTATTGATGTTTATTACTTAGATTTTTTAAGGAATATATTATTTTCAGTTCAATACATAAATATTTTGTAATTCAGCAACCAGAAGAAAGGGCTTTATTTAATTTGAAAACTTTTGATAACTGTTCTCATTGATGAATAAATAAGCATTTTCATATTTCATTTACTTGAAAGACCAGGTGAACAAATTTGCAGTGGCATAGATGTGTTTACAGCACTTTGAATTTATAATTTTTGAAGAGTTTGGCTACTCTCCATGTTTATGGTAGCATTGAAGTTGTATGTTTGAGTTTTCTGTTTTCTCTTATGTGAGGATGAAGAGGAAGCAGGCTTACTGGAGCTCTTAAAATCCCAGATTTGTGATAATGCTGCACTTTATGCACAAAAATACGATGAAGAGTTTCAGCGGTATCTGCCTCGTTTTGTCACAGCCATCTGGAATTTACTAGTTACAACAGGTCAAGAGGTTAAATATGACTTGGTAAGATGATGGTGGAGACAAATAATTAAGACATCCCTTCCCTCCCCCATGAAGTAAATGGTTCAGTTTGCTCTTAACTGTTTCCTTTTGTGTTTTATTCCAGTTGGTAAGTAATGCAATTCAGTTTCTGGCTTCAGTTTGTGAGAGACCTCACTATAAGAATCTCTTTGAGGACCAGAACACGCTGACAAGTATCTGTGAAAAGGTTATTGTGCCTAACATGGAATTTAGAGGTAATTGTGGAAAGCTTTTTCAAGAGATTAATTAAAAGCTCATTTTTAAAAAGAATATGTTAGTGTAAATTTAAGAATTTAAGAAGTTTTTTGTGACGCTTTTTGTAACAAATTCAGTCTGCGTTTTATTGGATTTAGTATTTAACCAAGGCAAAAGCTATTTCTGAATAGCTGACTTGAGACTAGAAGTGATTGATAACTTTTAAAGGCAGAATTGAAGGCCACCTAGTTCGTGCTTTAAGGTTAAAAGAGTCTTATTTGTACGGAACGTCTTTCTTATGAGTAGGAAGAGCAGTCGTTAGATCATTCAATCTGGAACAGAATGAGGAAATAAAAGTGTAACATGGGGTTCTATTTCCTTTCTTTTTCATAAAACCGTATTTAAAGGACAGATCTTTATCTGATACTGTCCTACTTGTTACGGTGTTGAAGTGACTTTTCTGAAATAATGGTGATGGTAATTGTTAGGTGGTTATTTAATGTCTTTACTTGTCAGAATAAAGAGCTCGCCTCCCTGTATTGACCTCCAGCACTTGTGAAAGTTGGTGATAAAGTGCAGTTCTGTGGACACTCACATTAAAACAGTGAGCCTGTCTCACGGTTGTGTAAATTACCTGTTACCTTAGCTTTCAGAGTAGCATTTACTGCTCTAAGAACAATTAATAAGAATATGTGAAATAATCATTGGCTGGGAAAGAACACTTTGCTGTAAAGCACGGTGGTTCCACATGCTCTTCTGCACACCCAGCTATAAAGCCAGAATGACTTGCCATGTCTTGTAAGAGGTGATCTGAATGTCATCTTGCTTCTGCAGCTGCTGATGAAGAAGCCTTTGAAGATAATTCTGAGGAGTACATAAGAAGAGATCTGGAAGGATCTGGTATGTTGAATTTTATCTGTTGGTCTCTTAGGAACCAGTGTTAAAGTTGCTCTTTTTTTGCTAGATACGGGGAAGTAAGGGAGTCAGGGTAAGTGTCGTTTCAGCTGTCTTTTTCTGGAGAACTGTTTTCCTTCTTTAACTTGAGCATGGTAAAAAGCAGCCCTTATATGAGCTATATCAAAGTATCAGATGTTGAATCATTTGTCTTCTCTTTTTTTATATACTTACTAGTATTTATCATACTATGATCTTTTAGTTTCATTACCGTTTTTTGTTTGTGGGGAGGGAATGTTTTCATTGGTTTTGTTGCTTACAGCTGTTAGATGGCGATTTGTTTTCTTTAAAACTTGACCAGTTGGTTGGTGGTTGCTGCTTTCTCCCATGATGTATTTCCCTTTGATTTTGTAGATATTGATACTAGACGCAGGGCTGCTTGTGATCTAGTTCGAGGATTATGCAAGTTTTTTGAGGGACCCGTGACAGGAATCTTCTCTGGTTATGTTAATTCCATGCTGCAGGAATATGCCAAAAATCCGTCTGTCAACTGGAAACACAAAGACGCAGCCATCTACCTGGTGACGTCTTTGGCATCGAAAGCCCAAACACAGAAGGTGACTCTCTTCAGAATATTTTTGTTTCCAAAACATAGTTGTCCTTTAGCACAGAAGTCAAAAAGAAGGGATATATTTCTGGTTATGTAGCCTACTCTGCTAGTAATGTTCTGATTAGAACTCATAGTCTCCAGGAATGACTTTATATTGATGTATTACTTACGTGTTTCTCATAGACCAAAGTATAGATGGTACACTTGTTTCTTTAGGTGAGACTCAGTATAGGAGACTTGCTAAGCTTAAATTTAGCTGTTCTTTAATTTAGGGAAGTTTCTTTATTATCTGTTAAACCAGTCTTACTTTACATGTAAGCAGTTTATGTTTTGAAGTATTTATCTCCATCTTTAACCTGGTTTTCTAAAGCTGCCTAAATTTCCATTGTGCTAGATTTATACAGGTAGTTCATGTTACTGTTATGAATTTGTTTTTTAGCATGGGATTACACAAGCAAATGAGCTTGTAAACCTGACTGAATTCTTCGTGAATCACATTCTCCCTGATTTAAAATCAGCTAATGGTGAGTTTTGTGAAATGTTTTTAATACAACTTACAATGCACCTGTAATTCTTATGGGCACTGTTATTTTAAACTACCAAATGAAGGCTGTCCTGGCTCTATATCATTCATGCTCCTGAAAACAGTCCTCCTATCCTTGCAGTTACTTCTGTTGGATAAAATTTCAAACAGTTGCCTTCGATCTTGCCCAGGTGAAATTAACTTTCCCTAAAGAAAATGTTGCTTATATAGAAGGAAAACAGGAGTAAGTGAGACTGAATTGTCACTTAGCTTTCTTACCCTAATGACTTCACACTAGAGGTCATACTTTGGTTTTTGTTTTCATTCTCATTAAAAAAAAAAAAAGAACTCTTGGAAATTCCCTGGCGGTCAAATGTTTGATGCTCTGTGCTTCAGTGCTGAGGTCCTGGTTTGAATACCTGATCAGGGAATTAAGAGCCCACAACATGGCCAAAAATAAAATAAAACTTAAAAAAAAATGAACTGATAAAAATGGAAGTAAGTTTAAAACACTTGAGACTAATAGATGCTCAGGATACTTTCATGTATTTATGAAAGTATGTTAATCAAGACAGACGGACAGGTGTAAAGTTGTGGAGACTTAGAATCACTGCACAGCAGGCATAACATCGAGGACTCCCTCGTCACTGTCACTTCAAGAGCTTTGGCAGCCACCTGATATTCTGTCCCTTTCACTAGTCCCCACGCTTCCCCCTTCTTGTGTCAGCTCATCTGGAGAGCTTGCTCCTGGTTCAGAATAGCTTCGGTTCTGGGAAGAGATACTGTCATTATTTCCCGTGGCCCAAATAATTTTTGTTGAATTATATAAGTAACATGTGTTCCTTTGTAGTGAAAATTAAAGGTAAAGGTGAAAAAAATAGAATTATTCATAAACTTACCAGAAGTTGTGTGGTAGATCATTATATAATTAACTAAGCTTTAATTACTTGACATTTGCTTACCAGAACCATGTTTTTAAAATCTGATAGTATTGCGACTGATTTGAGAGTAACAGTTAAGTAACTGTGACTTTTTATTTCTTTCAATAGTAAATGAGTTTCCTGTTCTTAAAGCTGATGGCATCAAATACATTATGATTTTTAGAAATCAAGTAAGTAGCTTTTCATTTATATGTTACATGCCACTTACTCTCTTAAGAGCTTTATTGTATACCAGCTTCTCTTCCCTTCTGCTGTGCAGTCATATTTGATATCCACATCTAACAAAATTAACAATATCTCCTTAAGATACTAGGCCGTGATTAATTTTTCTCCGTTTTTCAAAAATACTGTTTACACATTGCTTACTGTTGATATGTCTCATGTCCCTTAGTTTACAACAGAGGGGTCCTTCTTCCCCTTTCCTACGTCCCCCCTTCCTCCTTCTTTTTTGTTGTTGAGGAACCAGTCATTTATCTTGTAGAGTTTCTCATTCTGCCTTTGGCTGATTGCATCCTCAGTGGTGTAATGTACCTCTTGTTTCTCTGTTCCCTGTATTTCTAATGTGAGGTTAAGAGTGATGATCACATTTTTTGAGATATAGGTAATTTTAATATAGAATTCACCATTTTAAAATGTATACTTGTGTGGTTTTTAGTATGTTCTTTTGCACAACCAACATTACTGCCTCATAGATTAATTAATTACCAATTTGAATGGGGAAAACGGGATACGTATTTGTGTGTCCCCCCCCCCCTTTTTTTTT
>SJYC01084708.1:0-12125 GCA_006408675.1 Madoqua kirkii
AGAAATCCCAGGGCTGATCTCCTTCAGAATGGACTGGTTGGATCTCCTTGCAGGCCAAGGGACTCTCAAGAGTCTTCTCCAACACCACAGTTCAAACGCATCAATTCTTCAGTGCTCAGCTTTCTTCACAGTCCAACTCTCATATCCATGCATGACCACTGGAAAAACCATAGCCTTGACTAGACAGACCTTGGTTGGCAAAGTAATGTCTCTGCTTTTCAATATGCTGTCTAGGTTGGTCATAACTTTTCTTCTAAGGAGTAAGCGTCTTTTAATTTCATGGCTGCAGTCACCATCTGCAGTGATTTTGGAGCCCCCCAAAATAAAGTCTGACACTGTTTCCCCATCTATTTCCGATGAAGTGATGGGGCCAGATGCCATGATCTTCGTTTTCTGAATGTTGAGCTTTAAGTCAACTTTTTCACTCTCCTCTTTCACTTTCATCAAGAAGCTTTTTAGTTCCTGTTCACTTTTTGCCATAAGGGTGGTGTCATCTGCATATCTGAGGTTACTGATATTTCTCCCGGCAATCTTGATTCCAACTTGTGTTTCTTCCAGTCCAGCGTTTCTCATGATGTACTCTGCATATAAATTAAATAAGCAGGGTGACAATATACAGCCTTGACACACTCCCTTTCCTATTTGGAACCAATCTGTTGTTGTTCCATGTCCAGTTTGACCTTAAAGGAATAGGTAGATTTACATTGGGACAGGAAACAAGCAGCATCATTTGTGACTGAAAGCTTATGGAGACAGTCAGAATGGTTTACGCAGCTGCCAGACCCAGCTGGAGCAGCGAACTCTTGCCAAAGCAGATATTGGTTAACACAGCTAGGCACGTGGAAAACATTTGCCATCATGGGGAAAACTTATTGAGATATAATGATTATTTCAACCCAAAGTCTCAAGTCACCATTTATTCTTTAGGATCTCCCTGAATTTTTTGAAGATAATATGGAAACTTGGATGAACAATTTTCATACCCTCTTAACATTAGATAATAAGCTTCTACAAACTGATGTAAGTACTATTTATTTCCTAAGTAGGCTTTTTTAAACTAAGAGTTATTTGAAATACAATATTAAATGTCAATTGTATCTCAGTATTTTTTAATGTTAAAAGAATTATTTGAGTACCTCTGAGAATATTGGAGGGAGGATAGTTAATTAATCTTCAGAAAAATGTAAGTTATTTGAGAACGTTTAGCATTGTGGTTCCTTATAATTTATTTACTCTTGCATTGTTAATAGATAAAAATTCTGAGAATGCAAGTAAAATTTGACTATATGGGGTGTCCCCCATTTGATTATTTATAATATGCAGAATTACTCTTCTTGTAATACTGACTTAAGTCACGATTTATAGGTAAGGCTATTTTATTACATTATTGAAAGTGAGTCTTCAAGAATATTCACATTATGAGCATTTTATGAAATAGAAAATCAGTTGTCATTGAAGATACTAAGAAAACTTAAACCTTTGTAATAACAGCCTCTCTTGAAAAAGTAATCTACAGTGTGGGAAAGAGGGTACATGAAGGTTTGTTAATATGTGTAAGTTTCTGATCTGGGTTTTGTAATAAGTGCTTTTGAACATAATAACGCTTCTTCTGTGTTACTCATTTGCTTGTTTATTATTATATTTATGATTTACCTCTTAAGAAACAAAAAAGAAGTAAAAGGTGATATAGTAAGAATACTTCAACACCAGATAAAAGGCACAGTTGGTGATTCAAATCTGTCTGGGGAGTGGTATACAGAGGGAGAATATTAACTGTGGGTATACAGCATGTTTTACCTGAGATTTGCAGAGGATGCAACCAAGAAAAGGGTTCCTAAAAAATAATTCTTTCAGTCCACTAGGGAGAAACCACTCCCTCAGAAAACACTCCCTTATACTTAAGTCTAAAGGAAGCTTCTCACATAGGCTTCTTAAGGGAGTTGCTTGCCCATTTAACTGTGTGTCATCTGTGTGTAGCACCCCTAATATTTATGCTTTGAGAAGCTATACTTTTTAATCGCTTCTCAATTTGAGTTCTTTGGCACATAATATAGCTCAGAAAGTATTTGTGGGTTGCTTCTGTATATCTTAAGGACTATTCTGTTAGTCATTGTCATGGGTGAGTGGGGCTGGCAGCCTTTTCCTATAAAGGTCCAGGTGTTTTGGACTTGGGCACTGTGTGCTCAGCTCTGCAGTTGTAGTTGACTATGGGCAATCCTATAAGTTGCATAAATGAAAACGAAGAATGAGTGTAGCTGGGTTTTAATAAAACTGTACTTCAGAAATTAGGCAGCAGATTGACCCCTGCTTTAGGTGGTGGTTTAACATTTTACAGTAAACGTGAAAGTGTTAGTCACTCAGTCACGTCCGACTCTTTGCGACCCCATGGACTATAGCCCACTCGGCTTCTCTGTCCATGGGATTCTCCAGGCAAGAATGCTGGAGTGGGTAGCCATTCCCTTCTCCAACATTTTATAGGGCTTCCCTGGTGGCTCAGACGGTAAAGCGTCTGCCTGCAAAGCGGGAGAGCCAGATTTGTTCCCTGGCTCGGGGAGATCCCCAGGAGAAAGAAATGGGAAACCACTCCAGTATTCTTGCCTGGAAAATTGCATGGACTGAAGAGACTGGTAGACTACAGTCCATGGGGTCGAAAAGAGTTGGACACAACTGAGCAACTTCACTTTCAGGCGCCTGCCAGTGTAAGAGACCTGGGTTTGATCTCAGGGTCAGGAAGATTCCCCTGGAGTAGGAAATGAAAATGAAAACCCATTCCAGTACTCTTGCCTGAGAAATCCCCTGGACAGAGGAGCAAACTGTTATTTGTGAGAATGTTATAGTATTAACTTACGGGGAAGAGAACACATTTTAATATATTTGAAAATGAGAACCCTTTGGGAGATAGCAAGATAGTTAGAAATGGAAGTGTGATATTATTGATGTTTATTACTTAGATTTTTTAAGGAATATATTATTTTCAGTTTAATACATAAATATTTTGTAATTCAGCAACCAGAAGAAAGGGCTTTATTTAATTTGAAAACTTTTGATAACTGTTCTCATTGATGAATAAATAAGCATTTTCATATTTCATTTACTTGAAAGACCAGGTGAACAAATTTGCAGTGGCATAGATGTGTTTACAGCACTTTGAATTTATAATTTTTGAAGAGTTTGGCTACTCTCCATGTTTATGGTAGCATTGAAGTTGTATGTTTGAGTTTTCTGTTTTCTCTTATGTGAGGATGAAGAGGAAGCAGGCTTACTGGAGCTCTTAAAATCCCAGATTTGTGATAATGCTGCACTTTATGCACAAAAATACGATGAAGAGTTTCAGCGGTATCTGCCTCGTTTTGTCACAGCCATCTGGAATTTACTAGTTACAACAGGTCAAGAGGTTAAATATGACTTGGTAAGATGATGGTGGAGACAAATAATTAAGACATCCCTTCCCTCCCCCATGAAGTAAATGGTTCAGTTTGCTCTTAACTGTTTCCTTTTGTGTTTTATTCCAGTTGGTAAGTAATGCAATTCAGTTTCTGGCTTCAGTTTGTGAGAGACCTCACTATAAGAATCTCTTTGAGGACCAGAACACGCTGACAAGTATCTGTGAAAAGGTTATTGTGCCTAACATGGAATTTAGAGGTAATTGTGGAAAGCTTTTTCAAGAGATTAATTAAAAGCTCATTTTTAAAAAGAATATGTTAGTGTAAATTTAAGAATTTAAGAAGTTTTTTGTGACGCTTTTTGTAACAAATTCAGTCTGCGTTTTATTGGATTTAGTATTTAACCAAGGCAAAAGCTATTTCTGAATAGCTGACTTGAGACTAGAAGTGATTGATAACTTTTAAAGGCAGAATTGAAGGCCACCTAGTTCGTGCTTTAAGGTTAAAAGAGTCTTATTTGTACGGAACGTCTTTCTTATGAGTAGGAAGAGCAGTCGTTAGATCATTCAATCTGGAACAGAATGAGGAAATAAAAGTGTAACATGGGGTTCTATTTCCTTTCTTTTTCATAAAACCGTATTTAAAGGACAGATCTTTATCTGATACTGTCCTACTTGTTACGGTGTTGAAGTGACTTTTCTGAAATAATGGTGATGGTAATTGTTAGGTGGTTATTTAATGTCTTTACTTGTCAGAATAAAGAGCTCGCCTCCCTGTATTGACCTCCAGCACTTGTGAAAGTTGGTGATAAAGTGCAGTTCTGTGGACACTCACATTAAAACAGTGAGCCTGTCTCACGGTTGTGTAAATTACCTGTTACCTTAGCTTTCAGAGTAGCATTTACTGCTCTAAGAACAATTAATAAGAATATGTGAAATAATCATTGGCTGGGAAAGAACACTTTGCTGTAAAGCACGGTGGTTCCACATGCTCTTCTGCACACCCAGCTATAAAGCCAGAATGACTTGCCATGTCTTGTAAGAGGTGATCTGAATGTCATCTTGCTTCTGCAGCTGCTGATGAAGAAGCCTTTGAAGATAATTCTGAGGAGTACATAAGAAGAGATCTGGAAGGATCTGGTATGTTGAATTTTATCTGTTGGTCTCTTAGGAACCAGTGTTAAAGTTGCTCTTTTTTTGCTAGATACGGGGAAGTAAGGGAGTCAGGGTAAGTGTCGTTTCAGCTGTCTTTTTCTGGAGAACTGTTTTCCTTCTTTAACTTGAGCATGGTAAAATGGTAAAAAGCAGCCCTTATATGAGCTATATCAAAGTATCAGATGTTGAATCATTTGTCTTCTCTTTTTTTATATACTTACTAGTATTTATCATACTATGATCTTTTAGTTTCATTACCGTTTTTTGTTTGTGGGGAGGGAATGTTTTCATTGGTTTTGTTGCTTACAGCTGTTAGATGGCGATTTGTTTTCTTTAAAACTTGACCAGTTGGTTGGTGGTTGCTGCTTTCTCCCATGATGTATTTCCCTTTGATTTTGTAGATATTGATACTAGACGCAGGGCTGCTTGTGATCTAGTTCGAGGATTATGCAAGTTTTTTGAGGGACCCGTGACAGGAATCTTCTCTGGTTATGTTAATTCCATGCTGCAGGAATATGCCAAAAATCCGTCTGTCAACTGGAAACACAAAGACGCAGCCATCTACCTGGTGACGTCTTTGGCATCGAAAGCCCAAACACAGAAGGTGACTCTCTTCAGAATATTTTTGTTTCCAAAACATAGTTGTCCTTTAGCACAGAAGTCAAAAAGAAGGGATATATTTCTGGTTATGTAGCCTACTCTGCTAGTAATGTTCTGATTAGAACTCATAGTCTCCAGGAATGACTTTATATTGATGTATTACTTACGTGTTTCTCATAGACCAAAGTATACATGGTACACTTGTTTCTTTAGGTGAGACTCAGTATAGGAGACTTGCTAAGCTTAAATTTAGCTGTTCTTTAATTTAGGGAAGTTTCTTTATTATCTGTTAAACCAGTCTTACTTTACATGTAAGCAGTTTATGTTTTGAAGTATTTATCTCCATCTTTAACCTGGTTTTCTAAAGCTGCCTAAATTTCCATTGTGCTAGATTTATACAGGTAGTTCATGTTACTGTTATGAATTTGTTTTTTAGCATGGGATTACACAAGCAAATGAGCTTGTAAACCTGACTGAATTCTTCGTGAATCACATTCTCCCTGATTTAAAATCAGCTAATGGTGAGTTTTGTGAAATGTTTTTAATACAACTTACAATGCACTGTAATTCTTATGGGCACTGTTATTTTAAACTACCAAATGAAGGCTGTCCTGGCTCTATATCATTCATGCTCCTGAAAACAGTCCTCCTATCCTTGCAGTTACTTCTGTTGGATAAAATTTCAAACAGTTGCCTTCGATCTTGCCCAGGTGAAATTAACTTTCCCTAAAGAAAATGTTGCTTATATAGAAGGAAAACAGGAGTAAGTGAGACTGAATTGTCACTTAGCTTTCTTACCCTAATGACTTCACACTAGAGGTCATACTTTGGTTTTTGTTTTCATTCTCATTAAAAAAAAAAAAAGAACTCTTGGAAATTCCCTGGCGGTCAAATGTTTGATGCTCTGTGCTTCAGTGCTGAGGTCCTGGTTTGAATACCTGATCAGGGAATTAAGAGCCCACAACATGGCCAAAAATAAAATAAAACTTAAAAAAAAATGAACTGATAAAAATGGAAGTAAGTTTAAAACACTTGAGACTAATAGATGCTCAGGATACTTTCATGTATTTATGAAAGTATGTTAATCAAGACAGACGGACAGGTGTAAAGTTGTGGAGACTTAGAATCACTGCACAGCAGGCATAACATCGAGGACTCCCTCGTCACTGTCACTTCAAGAGCTTTGGCAGCCACCTGATATTCTGTCCCTTTCACTAGTCCCCACGCTTCCCCCTTCTTGTGTCAGCTCATCTGGAGAGCTTGCTCCTGGTTCAGAATAGCTTCGGTTCTGGGAAGAGATACTGTCATTATTTCCCGTGGCCCAAATAATTTTTGTTGAATTATATAAGTAACATGTGTTCCTTTGTAGTGAAAATTAAAGGTAAAGGTGAAAAAAATAGAATTATTCATAAACTTACCAGAAGTTGTGTGGTAGATCATTATATAATTAACTAAGCTTTAATTACTTGACATTTGCTTACCAGAACCATGTTTTTAAAATCTGATAGTATTGCGACTGATTTGAGAGTAACAGTTAAGTAACTGTGACTTTTTATTTCTTTCAATAGTAAATGAGTTTCCTGTTCTTAAAGCTGATGGCATCAAATACATTATGATTTTTAGAAATCAAGTAAGTAGCTTTTCATTTATATGTTACATGCCACTTACTCTCTTAAGAGCTTTATTGTATACCAGCTTCTCTTCTCTTCTGCTGTGCAGTCATATTTGATATCCACATCTAACAAAATTAACAATATCTCCTTAAGATACTAGGCCGTGATTAATTTTTCTCCGTTTTTCAAAAATACTGTTTACACATTGCTTACTGTTGATATGTCTCATGTCCCTTAGTTTACAACAGAGGGGTCCTTCTTCCCCTTTCCTACGTCCCCCCTTCCTCCTTCTTTTTTGTTGTTGAGGAACCGTCATTTATCTTGTAGAGTTTCTCATTCTGCCTTTGGCTGATTGCATCCTCAGTGGTGTAATGTACCTCTTGTTTCTCTGTTCCCTGTATTTCTAATGTGAGGTTAAGAGTGATGATCACATTTTTTGAGATATAGGTAATTTTAATATAGAATTCACCATTTTAAAATGTATACTTGTGTGGTTTTTAGTATGTTCTTTTGCACAACCAACATTACTGCCTCATAGATTAATTAATTACCAATTTGAATGGGGAAAACGGGATACGTATTTGTGTGTCCCCCCCCCCCTTTTTTTTTAAGTAACAAAGACTACAAAATCTATTTAGAAAACCCTAGGAACAATTTGCCCCTGCTCAGTGTTATCCAACTTTCTTATCTTAAATTCTAGCCAAGCCGTTAGAAGCCTAAAGGCAAATCACACAAAATTGCTGATCTTCTTTGTTTTCTTTGTTCTCTAAGTGTTAGTGGCTCAGTCATGCCCAACTCTTTGCGACCTCATGGACTGCAGCTCACCAGGTTCCTCTGTCCATGAGATTTTCCAGGCAGTGATACTGGAGTGGGTTGCCATTATAAGTTCAGAGTAGTGAGTTTGGTGCCTCACCAACCTCCAGAAGCAAATGGAATTTATTTTTTGACTCCTAGTGTCATCTTTGGCCAGTAGGGGTCCCATTATGTAGGTTTCGTTTCTTCTTTTTTTAATTGGAGGATAATTGCTTTATAGTATTGTGTTGGTTTCTGCTGTACATCAGCATAAATCACCCATAGGTATACATATGTCCCTTCTTGTGTCTTCTTAACATAAACTTAGTAACTTTTTAGCAGCTTCTTTTCTTTCATATATGACAATATTTCAGGTTCATCTTGTATATTTCCTGTCCCAGACCTGAGTTTGCTACCCTTAAAGGTGGGAAATGTTATTTAGAGACCATAGTCTAGATGCTGGGAAGACTGATTCTAGGCTTTTTCATGAAGAGAGCTGGGAAATAAGTAAAACAAATATTATCACCAAAGTAATACTGCGGAGTGCCATTTGATTTCTTTGTGTATCTTATATCCTTAGCATATTATCCTATTGGATGGATAGTCAAGAAATAACTGTTTAAAACAACTTGAAATTATTCTGCATTTTTGCCACTAACTTGATAAATAATTAGATTCCTACTTTGTGGGGTTTTGTTTTTTGGCGGAAGGCCTGAGAAAAGTTACTGGTCCATGCCTCCAGAGTCAGGTGGGATACATTCAGAAAGGTCTAGCTTTCCTCCCTGTTCCTTCTCTCTTCCTGAAGGTAACCATTTTTTTACTGAATTTTGGTTTATGTTTCCATTACTTAATTTTGAAAATATAACCTTAAATTGTCCTATATCTGTTTATATATTTCCCGCTCTCCTACACAGAAGAGTATGCTGAGCACCGTTTTTCTCTGTTTTTTCTTTTTTGGCTGCACCACATGGCTTGTGGGATCTTAGATATTCTCAAGTTTTAGAAGTTTTTCATGAAGAGTAGTATGCTTTTGTTTATACCTCCCCTCTCTGCTTTGTTTTTTAAAGAAGAGAAAGTAAGGCACAAAGAGTTTGAGTGATTTTTCTAAGAAACTTCCCAGTGGGAAGTACAGTTCCTAAGAGGAGTTTGCTTCTCCTGATTTTTTTTTACCCTAAGGTCACTAGTTTCATGCTCAGAGCTAGAGAGTTGGTTGGAAATGTGAATGTAGTTGAACCATTGCGTGGAGGAAGAAGTTTTGATTTCTCACTTGTATCATATCATCTCCATTATAATAGTTGCTGGAAATTAGAATCAGATTCTAACTAATCTGTAAAATTAGCTTCTAACTTTTTAGAGCCAGCAAAGCACTCTCTTCTGGTTGGCTTTCACTTAGAGATGGCCACTGAGTTATGGCGTATGTGGTGTTGTGTTTTTCAGGTACCAAAAGAGCATCTCTTAGTCTCTATTCCCCTCTTAATCAGTCATCTTCAGGCTGAAAGCATTGTTGTTCATACTTACGCAGCACATGCTCTTGAGAGACTGTTTACTATGAGAGGGCCTAACAGCACCACTCTGTAAGTATTTGATGTGTATGTTTTTTCATCTTGGGCTGTAGACCATCGGTACTGGTTAGAGATAGCTCAGTGTAGTCATAATTTCATTAGAAGTTAGAAAAATAAATGTGAATATTTCACTCATCTATACTATGTCTCATTCCGAAAGGATTTGAGACTGCATGCCAGAGTAGCTGCGTCATGACAGTAAAGTTAAGTGAAGGAGATTGGAGCAAAGGAAAATAACTGGAGTGTGAGGTTAATAAAGAGAGGTTTGTCAGAGGATCCTGTATAGTAAAGAAAGTCAGGAATTTTATGTGGACTCCTCTAGCAGCCCAGGCAAAGAGAGAAATGTGGTAAGTTAAAATGCCCATAATGTTTATGAGATTAAAATTAAAATGGTTATTTGGAAGGCATCTCAGAAGGAGGCCTTGGTTAAGGGAATACTGGGTAGTAGCCCTTTGACCTGGCTGTTATTGTCATCTTACCTAGTGCTGAGACAAGAAACAGCTGAGTGAAAGTAATTCTCTGGGGTTCAAGGTAGTGGCTCTTGAGGCCTATTCCAAGGATAAAAAGAAGAGGGAGGTGGATGGTCTGCATGCCTTTCAAGCCTTTCTTCAGCAGTTTATTTCTTGAAAACTGAGATGGAAAGCATTCTGGGTTTTTTTCTTCATCAAGGACTTGAAGTCCAGATACACTCAGTGGCTAATTAAAGGTTAAAAGGTTATCCTTTGAGGTAAGTTAAGACAGTACTGTCTTCAGGCTCAGAATTTATGCAGAAGAGTTCTGAACTTGCTCCACCTCCTGGAAAGCTAGATGATTGAGAGTCCCAAGTTCCGTTCTCAGTGTTGACGGGTGTAAACTAGTTATGACCTCAGCAGTTTAGACAATGTTGGGTTTGCCTTCTTAGGAACTTAACGTGAGCATACGTAAAAGAAAACTTTTCCTAGGCTATGTACCAATTGTCTGTGGTGGAAGATGGCTTGCTTTATGCCAAGAAGTGTGATTTAGTAGTTGCCAAGCATATTCCAGAATGACACTCAAGAGTTGGTGGTGACTGAAAGCTGTTTTTTCATCTATAGCTTTACAGCTGCAGAAATTGCACCGTTTGTTGAGATTCTGCTAACAAACCTTTTCAAAGCTCTCACACTTCCTGGCTCTTCAGAAAATGAATATATTATGAAAGGTAGGCCATTTCCCTGGTACACAGACTCTAAGTATCTGGGGGTGGTCAGCACTGAGTTGTAGTTCAGGTTATATTTAGAATTTGATAGATTTAGATATTTTTAAATGAAAAATACTGTTAACAGTGTTTGCGGAGAAAGTTTTACCCTAACTTGATATGGAACTCCTCTTATTAAAGGTATCAAGCTCCTTTTTTCTTTTCCTTGACTGACATTCTCGAGGGCAGAGATGAGCTGGGACTACATTTATTGACAGCACGCTCTGCTAGGTCTGGGTGTGAAACCTGGGTGTGTCTGGTGGACCCCACACAGATCTGCCTTCATAGATACCACTGCCGAGGAAGCCGGAGCTAGCTGTAGGCATCAGTTCTGGGACATTCCAAGGGTCCAGCACAATTTATATGACACATAGGAAATGCTTTGGAGAAGGAAATGGCAACCCACTCCAGGATTCTTGCCCAGGAAATCCAGTGGACAGAGGAGCCTGGTGGGCTGCTGTCCCTAGGGTCGCACAGAGTCAGGACTGAAGCAGTCGAGCAGCAGGAGCAGCAGGAAATGCTTGTCGAAGAAACTGTTCCCAGTGCCTTTGGCTTGGCCGGTCAGATCCCTAAGGTGGATGGGTGGGTGTGTGTGCATGTGTTTCTGTTTGTGTGTATCTAGGTGTATTTGTGTTTTCAGCACTGTATTTCTCCCTACAGTGATGTGTAATGACTGTTGTTTAATGTCCATTTTTTGAGGCAGCCGACCGGTCCATGGTCTTCGTTACTTTGTTCCTAGTGTGTGCAGGAGCATGTATGTAGCATGTACGAGCTTCCCAGTAAAGACTGTTGCATGAGCGAACGCAGGGATTCTGTGGCAGCCCAGTGGAGGGACGCTGACCCATCCTGTAACCTCAGCTTTCTAGCAAGTAGTGTCTAAGCTGAGCTGCAGGATAGGGAATGCTTAGCTACTTGGAGGGCGAGCCTTTGGCATCACAGCAAAGTTTAGGAGGAAAGAGGATAACTTTCTGTTCTGTGCGCCTAGCATATCGTAGATACTCTACTTAGTCAATGTCTATTCATTTGTGTAGAAACAGCCGTCATATAGTTTTAGCCTAATAATGTATTTATCTCCATTGCCCAGTGTCTTTTGGGTGTCTGTTAATGAACAGTTAATTTCACAACATGGGCCCTCTATCGCTTGATGTGTATTTCTGGATTTTTCTCAGGCTCCTAGTCTCTTTTGTGGGAAGATGGGCAGGTGGCCTTATGTTTCAGCTTGTGGAGGGCTTTGATATATCCAGTAGACTCTAGGCAAAACTTCATGCCCCTGGTTGCTGATGGAGGAAATTCCCTTCCCCTGCTGCTCCCTGTGTCCATCTCCTGCTTCACTCACCTCCGATTTACTTGCCTATTTAGTCACTTCATTATTTCTTACTGTCCCTTAAGCCTTCTGGAAATAACATAAATAAATTGTGTTGCCTGATTTTAAAAGGAAGGGAAATTTTAGATTATTTTTAAGTGTAGAGAGCTATCTGAGGGTGGTTTCAGAGTCTTACTGTTTTATTTTATGAATCAAAAGACTTTTTTCTCCCCCTAACAAGTGTTATTCTGAGGTTTAACTAAACTATTTGTTTCTGCTCTTCTTGTATTTTACAGCTATCATGAGAAGTTTTTCCCTCCTACAGGAAGCCATAATCCCCTACATCCCTACTCTCATCACTCAGCTCACACAGAAGCTATTAGCTGTTAGTAAGGTAACAGAGCCAGTTTTGAAAGTGCCGTTGATTTTTAACCTAAATGCTTCAAACTGTTTGAGCCTCAGAACTCCTTGGCAATCAGTCGGACAGGGAAAGATCTATGAATTC